>OU015490.1:180396699-180536699 GCA_907164885.2 Dolomedes plantarius | reverse complement strand
ATGCATGCGTGTGTGTGGGTTTAGTTAATTTAAAAACCGAAAGATTTTCAGCTATCTTCTTCGTGTGGTTTTAAATGTAATTTTCCTTAAAATATATTTTGTTTATCTGTAGAATTCAAATACATTAAAATAAGCTTAGTGGAATAATATTTTCGTTATTATTGGGCAATTATCCGTAAACATTTTAAATTTGTGTTGTGAAAACACAGCAATCACTTAACCTTTAAATATCGAAAGAAAAGTTCTTGGGAGAAAAAAAAAATCTGTGTGAATAATTCCAGAAATTTTACAACCTATTATGAGATGAGAGCTGCCTTACTTAGCTCTTTTTCAAAACTAACAGTAGTAATCTTGCTTTGAAAGTTGAAAGAACTCATACGACTGCAATCCACGACTCGTCTATATCGCGTTCTAATTATCTCTACCCCCTGTAGTTTTCCAACTACCCCTATTCTCAAATTCTTACAACAGTTCTTTCCCACTCTAGCATGCGTTGACATGGTACAAACATCCATCACGTTCGCCCGTGGTCAGGGATGTCTTCTGATTGGAAGAATGCTTGTGGAGGGTAACCGCCCCTCTCCTGTAAAAACTGGAGTATGTTTTCACGGCACAAAAGGTTCCCACTTGGTGAGGTATCCCCTTAATAAGCTATTGAAAAGAGTAGAAGAAAATTTGAGAAACCAGGATACAACTATGAGAAAAAGTATTAGTCCAGAAGAAAAACTAACAATGTTTAAGGTAAGTACATTTTATTCAGATTTAAGGGAGTTCGGAACACATTTGATTTTTTTTTATTTGAGTTAAAACTTTGAACTTTTTTGGTAATGGATAACTATATAATTTGTAAACAAAATGAGATCATAAAACTTCTCATAAGTTTTTTAAAATTTAAAATCATTATAACTAAATATTATTTGTCAAATATCACTTTTTTTCAATAAATTAAACAGAAATATATAAGTTTTAATTTTGATTCAGTGTTTTTTAAATATTTTTTTAAAAAAAATTAAAAATATTTGAGAAAATTAAAAAAAAAAAAATTTAACTTATTTTTAAAAACATCGTTTTCAAAAGTAAATATATTTTTCATATTTGCTGAATCAAAATTACAGTAAAATAACCGAAAAAGCCATGGTCCAAGTTTGAATTATTTATCTTTAATGGTTCTTGACTTATAACAATTTAATGCAGGGCTGCCGTCAGCTGAGCTAGGGCCTGGGGCAAAATAATACAGCAGCCCCTCCCCACTCAATATTTTAACATTGAATACATTTTTAAAAGTCAACTCTAACTTTACCCAGCCCCCCCCGGAAGCCCGGGGATTTTGTCCCCACTGCTTTACCCAGCCTGATTTAAAGATGAGAAATGGTGAAAAAAACCCACGATGCAGAAAAACACATTTACAGGTTTAAACAAAGATTGACTGCTATTAGAATGTTGCAAAATAATATTTTCTGTTCTAATTAAGCTGTAAATAGGATTTAAACGCCATTTAAATAGGAAAAGAACACAAAATTTTTAAATACAATGAACGTTTTTACATACCCCCCCCCAAACAGCATTTTCCAAGTTTTTATCTTTAACTGTAAAAAACAACTAAAAAAATATCCTCAGTAGCTAGATCAGCACTGGTGTACATTTCCTCCAACCAAATCATGTGTACTCAACCCCTCAATTCTACACGCCAATGGCAATTGAAACAGCCCTACGACAGTTCCCTCTCTGATTTCGGAGGACAAAATCGAATGACACCTGCTACCAATTCGGTTGTTCCCCCCATTTGTGGTTTTCGACCGCAACGTGTGAATGTACAAAACAAAATACATTATTCACTGTAAATGAAACGACAAAACAGAGACGACCATAAAACCGAATCTCTATTGTGTGTACAAAGCCTAAATGAGAATCTCACGCGTCAACATTTTCTTAATTGCTTCATATAAATATCTCAAACTTTTATCTTTTAACTGTACTAATTAAACCATTTCTTCAGTTATATAAAACTCGTCATTTATGCTTTTAATAAAAATGGCAAATTCAGCTATGTCAGTAGCATTAGTACTTTCAACCATCGACAGAGTAAACTAGAAGCTTTATTTTTTAAATTGTTTCTGATATACTTCCCAAGTCCTTCAATTCTCCTGGACATACTTTGATGAGACAAAATGTGCGAGCATTTTGTCTCATCAAAGCCATTATAATTATGCTCTCAGCAATATTTATAATGGTCTTGTTTGTGACTGTATTCATAAGATCATGGAGATTGTGTGTTCAGGTGTTTAATTTTTTAAGTACTAATCTTAATACCATTACCAATATGAAATGTTGAATGTGTAAAAACTTCATTTAACTTTTGTAATGAAATTAATATACAGAACTTGCATACGGAATTTTGCATAAATTAAAGATACTTCAAATGCTGTATTGTTGATTTGTTGAATGAACAAAGCAGGGTCTGTAATAGTCACCTGCCATCATCACCAAGGTGGACTATTGATATTTTATTTTTGCTTTGAGCTCTCTTTCTGGGCTGCAATAATACTAGCTTTGAGACACATGCGGTCTGTGGGTTGGACACTCCTGCTTTAATATATATATATATATATATATATATAATATTTTTTAAAAAATTCATCAAAAAGCTAAAACATTCACTTACCAACCATAGCTCTATTAGAGGATGGTAATACTTTTTTTGCTCCAGAGGGCAATTTTACCCTAGTTTTTTTATTGTCAACATTATGAGAGATGACTGTGGCATAGTTTCCTGAACCTCTAGCTAGACGACCACGATCTCCAGATTTTTCTTCTAAATTACAAATGATGGTACCCTCAGGCATAGTTCCAACTGGCAATACATTACCTACTTGCAAGACAGCTGAAAAGAAAAGTTCCAAGTGAAACTTAACACATTTAATTTTCAAAGGTTTAAAACAAAAATTTAAAAAAAAAAAAAACACTGCTATATTATAATTAAAGAAAACGCACATTCAAACAGAGGAAGAGTTTCACATCCTGTGCCGCGTTGCACCAAGTGGCGCGGTGTCAGAGTTTTTTTTCTTTTGCTGCACATTGCGAAAACCTCAGAAACAGCTCCAAATCAGTTATACCAACCTACCTAAACACCATTTTCTTGCTGTCACAAATATTCAAGGATGGAATAGATCCTGCATAGTTTCAATTGCAACTGCCATTAAACCAAAAAATTTTCTCCGACGGAAATTCAACTAATTGTAGACCAACGGGTCATTTTAAAAGAAATCAATTTGAAAGAAAAGAATATCTGATTAATAATCACATTTTTGTAGTCATAATGGAGTCTGTATTGAAAACTAGAAATATTAACCTCACACAATATCAAAAATATAGAAATCTTATGAAATGTAAGGTGTTTTGGACCATAAACAAACTGCCTGTGTTGAAATTTTTCCTACAAAACTAAAGGAAATTAAATTTGAGACATTACCCCCCCAAAAAAACCCATCAACTGAGAAAATTAATCTATGAATATTAATGACAAAACGCTTAACAAAAACAAGGACAACATAAAGACTGCTCCCCCCAGCTCTACAAACTGTGGCATAAGAATATGCAAGGGGCCTTCTCTGAATTAATGATGGAAAACTGCTAAAATATAAAATTTTTCCTTATATATATATATATATATATATATATATATAAAGCTTGAAGCAAAACAAATTGGCAGAAATGAGACTAACTCGACACCCATCCCGGGTGAAATGACCGGTAATAATAAGATCACAAACTTGACGTTTGAAATTACCATGTGATCTCCATGTACCGAACACAGCTAAAAACTTAGCAAAACGGAATGAGAAATCACCACTAAATAACAACTAAACAGTAACGAATGAGAGACCACCATACTGATATATTTATCGCCAAATTGCTGGCACAGGATATGAGACCTCTCCCTTAGACAATTTACTCTAATGCAGAATCTTCTACATGTAACTCAACCCTCATTTTAACACACATTTCAAAATTCAGACATGGAAGCTAATTATAATGAAGATCAAAAGCAAACTACAGGAGAATAAAGCTAGACATCACTGAATAGAACTATTCACAGAGATTCTGTTAAACCTAAAATATGATAAAATTAATCGGGACTACTCTAGATTTGTGTGCACGGCAGCCATCTTGGATTTTTTGCGCCAACTTGGCGATTTTACCGTGTTTTGAGGAGTGGAAAAATTCTCGCCAATATGTTTTAAGCGGTATTTTCAAAACGCTGGACTTGAATTTTTTAAGCTTTTTTAATAAAAACCACCTGTTTAAATTATGAAACTTAGAAAAAATTTTGAAAAATCCTTTAAATGTTGGACTTAGATTTTGGGTTTTTAATAAAAACCCCTTTTTTAAATTATGAAACTTTGAAATTTTTTTAAACAAATCATTCTCAAATATTGGAAATTTTGGGTTTTTCTTTTAGCTTTTTAAATAAAACTCACTTTTTTAAATTATGAAACTTAGAAATATTTTTGAAAAATCATTTAATCGTTGGACTGAGATTTTTTTTTTTTTTGCATTTTTAATTAAAAGCTACCTTTTCAAATTATGATTCATATAAAAAATTTGGTCAAATGGATTTTACTTACAGATAAAATTTCAATGCCATGTATTCAATTTACCCTAACTCTTTGACAAATAACAATGAATCACCAAAATATTATGCTAATATATTGCTAATTAGAAAAAAAATACAGCATTTTCGTGCCACCTAAATATTTTGCAATTTAAAAATTATCTAAAATTCAGCTTTGAAAAATGTAAAAAAATTATGAACCCATAAATTTATGGTGAGTAACCAGATTCTCCTTTATTTATTTAATTTTTTTTTGTTAGGGCATTGTGGTAATGAAATTTTACTTCAGATTTGACCTTAACCAAATATTTTGTGCATACAATAAAATCGGGACAAGGATTATTTGACCATTTATCCTGCTGTGTTGGAAATAAGGAAAAAAAAAAAACCTTTTCCTAAACCAATAGGTTAACCTTAACTAACTTCTTAACTTAGGTTCCTGGGGAGAGAGAAGTTGAACTTCAGTTATTTAAATTTATTTGTAATGCACTACAACTTGGAATTATAAAATTTTTTAAAATAGATTGTATTTAAAATGTATACTGTATTTTACATTTTACGAAAAAATGATGGCAGATAATTTTTACTTCAAATAAATGAAATGGTGTATCATAACAGTACACTAATTGACAATTGATAAACAAAATTAAAAGCAACTTAAATTTATTAAGTTAACGAAAAACTGATAATGGATTTGTCAACTAGTATACTGTTATGATACATCATTTCATTTATTTGAAGTAAAAATTATCTGCCATCATTTTTTCGTAAAATGTAAAATACAGTATACATTTTAAATACAATATATTTTAAAATTTTTATTTAAATAAATTTAAATAACTGAAGTTCAACTTTTCTCTCCCCAGGAACCTAAGTTAAGAAGTTAGTTAAGGTTAAGCTATTGGTTTAGGAAAAGGGTTTTTATTTCCTTATTTCCAACACAGCAGGATAAATGGTCAAATAATCCTTGTCCTGATTTTATTGGGTTTTATTAAAAAAGCTAAAAGAAAAACCCAAAATTTCCAATATTTGAGAATGATTTTTTCAAAAAAATTTCCAAGTTTCATAATTTAAAAAAGTTGTTTTTATTAAAAACCCAAAAATAAATCTAAGTCCAACGTTTAAAGGATTTTTCAAAAAATTTTCTAAGTTTCATAATTTAAACAGGTGATTTTTATTAAAAAAGCTAAAAAAAATTTTAAAGTCCAGCATTTTGAAAACACTGCTTAAAATATTTCCAGGTCAAGGCTGAGATCTGACCTAAAATTATTATACTGTAATTAAAAGATCAAATCAGAAATGACTCTTTGATCTTAAAATTAGAGAATTTGACATTGGGTTATTTTTACCAGAACGCAATAATTATCGCCATGCGAAATGCGCCAAACCCTGGCGGAAAAATCCAAGATGGCGGCCGTGCACACAAATCTAGAGTATCCCCAATTAATCATACACCAATACATCTAAATCACAGTTACATAAAATTAAAATCATACAGATGTGGTATTTTTAATAAAAATTACATCTTTAAACAGAATAGTTTAAGAACACATATACTTTGTGTAAAATATTTAATCTAATCCAGCTATGAAACCAGTAAGAAAATGAAAGACCAAAATACCTTTTTTCCCACAATAAATAAACTGTCCTGTGTACATTCCTTCAGCGGCAATGAAAAGTTCTTTTTTCTGTTTATACCTGTATGGATCTCTAAAGTTGACAACAGCCAAAGGTGCACCTCTACCAGGGTCATGAATGATTTCCTAGTAAAAATTTATTAATAAAATGCTATACCACATTAAAAAAAAACCAACTTTAGTTGAATAATTTGTAGTTCAGGATTTCGACACAAACTACATAAATATAAAACATATTAATAGTTTCTAATATAACTTTAAAATGATATTTTCAAGATTCCTCACATGGAAAGGATACATTAACATTTTCACACAAGAATTGATATTTCTATTTTTGTCCTACTTAATCATTACAAATGTTTTTTTGAAAAAAAAAAAAAAGAAAAGAAAAAAAACAACATTAGCCTCAAGAATGTTAAGACCGACTGATGCTAAGAGAAATGAATAAGACACAACCACCCACTACCATACAAACTCATACATTTAATTTGAGAACTGAAATTTCCTATGCTCAATGGCAAAAATCATACAACTGCTAATAGCTAAAAAGGGCTAAATAAAGTCAATTTAAAAGGGATATTATAAAACCAAAAACAATCACTGAAGTGACACAATATCTACAATGAATGCAATAAGATTCAATCAAAACAGAAAGATTGTGTGATCCCCCTTTGCATACCACACTGGATCCCATTTACAATTTTTTTAACCAAGTAAACCATATATAACTCATGAAACATGAATAAGAAAAAAATTCTAAGTAACCACGAATCAAAGAATCATAAATTATTGATAAAAAATACAAAATTTTACTTATAAGGTATGAGAGAGAATTGAATCCATATAAGACCAGACAGACTAGAAAAAGAAGTAAATTTGAAAGGAAATAATTCAACAAAGTCATAGGGTGAATAGGGTTAAGTGAGAATGCAAAATCATAGTTCCACTTTGAATCTAAACAAGTTTTTAACAAGTTTAGAAGAAAGTATTTGTATGAAAATTTGCATACAGCCTTCAGGTTATGTTCTATATTAAGTTTTATTTATTTACTTTTATAAAATAAAATCTATTCACAGCTTCTCCCCCGTAAATATTTATACAGTTTTTGTGTTTTGCATGCTCACTTGTCCCCGCACTTGGGGTGAGTACAGATACCAATAAATCAGTTTCTTATAGCAAAATAAGCGGGGCACGTGGAAGAATAGATATTTCCGGCTCATTCCCAATACACGGTGACGTGGCCGTGACTTGGCGATACTTTTTTTTAGATTTTTGCCAATTTGTTGATGAAACGACAAATGTGGTTTGTGTTTGTTTTATGCTTTTAAGGTAACCATTTACTGCTCCCGATTTGAATAAGATGGCGATATTTTTTTAGATTTTGGACGATAAAATGCCAAATGTGGTTTCTGTTTGTTAAATGCTTTTAAGCCCGTTTAAGTTTGCTGTATATATCACTTCCTCTTTGAATAATTAACGGCCAATCAGGGCCTGTGTTTTACCGGTAGACCAGTTTAATCTGGATTTTTAAACCGCGCCTGTTTCAAAGAAATTAATCCGTTGAAAATCCTTTTTGGGATTTGCAGTTCCATCACTCGGACGTACATTTCTTTGCTAGGTATGGCTTCTTTTGTGAATGAGAGAGTGAATTTGGATTTCTTTAGGGATATTCAAAAAGCGGGATAAATCCGAAAGTGAATAACCGGTAAGTGGTTTTTTTTAAAAATTTTAACATGAAATAATATAAATGACAACATGCAGAACTTTCATTTTTTTACTTGCTTATATTTTTAAACAAGATGTATTTTACATTTATTTAAATGAATTATTTGCAATATACTGACTTTTTTAGCCCCCCACACAACAAATTTCTTATTATTTTTTGTATTTGTGTATTTTTGTGCCTTTTCTGTGGTTGTATAGTTTAAAATATGCGTAATTTTGGGACTTTCCTGTTCCAAAAACACGCGTTCTGCTTGGGCTACAAAAAATTTTAAAAAATAAAATCAACTATTTAAATAAATATATGTATTTTATATTTATTTAAATGAATTATTTGCAATATACTGACTTCTTTTAGCGGGGGTTGGGGGGGGCAGCAGCCCCCCACACATAATAAATTTCTCATTATTTATCAGCTTTCATTTTTTTTTTATTTGTGTGTTTTAGTGCTTTATTGTGGTCGTACAGTTTAAAAAATGCATATTTTTGGGACTCTCCCGTTCCAAAAATACGCGTTCGGCTTGGACGACAAAAAATTTAAAAAAATAAAATTGACTGCCCTTATGTAAATTAATTTTTTTATTTTCTGTATAAATTTTCAATGAAAGTTCTGCATGTTGTCATTTATATTATTTCACTGCATTGGAACCACCATCTTGGTTCCGTCTCCCGTCGCCAATTTGGCGATGGGAGACGTAACCAAGATGGCGGTTCCAATGCAGTGAAATACAAGGGGCACTGTATATTGGGAAATAACCATATTTCCTACTGAAAAGGCTATTTTTTTTTTTACATTCTTTCACTGTGGAGGTATTTGTAGTTCAAGTTGGCAGTGCCAGCAACGTCCAAATATTAACATATGTATGTTTAAAGTTTAAAACAGAAAATTTCTCTAAACTATTAGTTCAATTTACTACATATTTACCTACTTCTATCCTACTTGAATGTCCCAACCTCCCTGTTCTCACTTGCACTGACACCATTTTTATGGGGCAAGTGAAAACCCTGCAGTACTGATGTAATATTGCAAGGGGAAAAATGGTTTTATACTTCTTATCTGTATTCTTTATTTCTTAACAAATACGTGGGTATTTTCAAAATAACTATGTGTTGTGGTTAGTTATTTTCTTTTGCTAGTACTCGATCTAGGTACCTTATTTAAAATGCAAGTGCTTGGTAGGTTTAAACATTTTCCATTTTACAATTTAAAAAAAAAAAAATAGTAAACATAACAGTAGAGCAAGAATTTTTGTACAAAGTACACTTGAAGTTTTTTTAAAAAGTTACTTTTTAGGGCTTTAAGCTTGCATTCTCACTACTTCATTTTAACATCCAATTAGCTGAAATGTACTGAGTTTATTTCTTGCACACTCTAGATATATATGCATACAAACAAATACAACTAGAGAGCAAACTCAGAGCATTAAACATGTATATAGAATACTAAAATTCTAGTAAAATATAAATTTGTTGCTGAAAGTCTAAATACAAAAGTTATCTACAAAATGAATGCTGATTTCATTCTAAACACACCTTAGACACTCCCTTTTAATTTTAAAGAAAACATTCTTCATAACTGATTGAGTACCTAGAAGTTGACCTATAATGAAATTCTTCAACATTAATATCAGTATGCACTGCACTTAGCAAAATTTACTACTCTACTTTATTATGAAAGGATCATATCTGTAGATACTGCATACATAAGTTTTATACCAGGTGTTATTAACAGCCAGAAAAAAATGACTGTAAACAACTGTAAAGCATGATGCGCTAATACAGTTTAAAGTGTCACAAAATGATTTTAAATCGAACTTTATCCCGATAAAAAGTGAAATAAATGAAACATGATTTATTAGTATATGTTACAAAAAAAAATTATTTAAAATACTAATATGATGCCACAGAATGTATATTTTACAGTTAGAGTTTAGGATCAGGGATACAAAAACGAAATTTACATAGCTGCAGAATATTTCGTCTCTTTTAAAAATAAAATTATGCCTCTTGTAAGGCCAATGAATTTTGCTAAACATGCCATATTACACGCAGATATTTATCAGCATTACTACAGTTAAGCCTAACAGCCACGCGGAACACACAGTACTTAATTAGAATGCATTCAAAATTGAAACATAATTAATAATAAATATCAATAGTGTTTCTTGAATAGAATTTTGATTTTGTACGAGATTTAGCCGTAAATTACTGAAATACAATATCAGCGTGCGTATTAAAACATCAATGTAGGTATACGTTGTTCGAAAAATATTTATCAATATGTAATTTTGGCATTATTAAAACATACATATGAAATCTGAATTCTAAATAAAAGAAATATGATTACTTTAACGATTCCTTTGATGTACCCATGACGCTCAGCGAAATCTACAGCTCTCAATTTTGGGGCTCCTTTCCTATGCTTTGTATGACTTTTGAAAACACTACCGGCACCTTTCCTTTGACTTCTAATAACACGACCCATGGCTGTCACATAAATAAATGTATTTAGTTAAGATATATAATAATATACAAATCTATGTATAAGTCAATCTGAATAGTTAGAAATATGTACTACCTGATGGTCCACGTGAAACTCTCGATAGCCTAACCGAACTTGCAACTTCACTTCAGTTCGTTTTTCTGTTGCCAATTATCAGGCACAAAATTTCATACACTTTGTCAGAACAATTCAGCTGCAATATCGAAGTCGATCACTGTTACAAACCATTGATGACCGCAAAATGAAATTTCTTTGAAAATTTCATTTTAAAATAGCGGGCAACCTGCCATTGATTTGCGATCTATTTGAGATGATAGCCGTCTTATTTTAAGAAAAGATACAGTCTATTAAAAATGGTGGTGTTCTCGTCTTTGAAAACTGTGATAGATTCGACATTTTCCATTAGGGCTGTTCACATAGGAGTCCGATGCGTTGCGTTAAGGGGAAAATGACGTTGAGACGAAAATAAACCAATCATAGGCGTTAAAAATTTCATTGCTAATCGCTTGGAGGCCTATGATTGGTTTATTTTTGTCTTAACGTCATCTTTTCGTTAACGCAACGCCACGGACTCCTATGTGAACAGGCCCTTGCTCACACGAAGTAATAAATTATAGTATTTATTATAGTTTGATACATGAAGCTACAGAAGGAGGGTAAGCTTCAATGGGGAATTCCTCAAAAAATGGACCGATTATGGTCGCTCACCGGCAGATGGCGCGACATGTTCCGATGGTTCGCAGTTTTCATTGAGTTATATGGACACGTGATTTAGAAAATTGTTTTACAAATTTTTAAATTTATTCTGTGCACAGATATGCCAACATGTTTTTCACCTGGTTGTTCCAGTGGCCAGATTTCATTATAAATTATGTTGCTGGTTATGTTGTTAGGAGGATCAGTAGATTTTCTAAATGTGACCAATGCATTCAAAACTTACCATTATAAACAGCGATACTGATCAAAGTAAATTAATTAAAAATAAATAATAATAAATAAATAATAAAAAATAATTAATAAGTAAATAATAAATTTATTTTTTAAGTGATAAAAGAAATTTATACTGGTCCTCTTATGCCAGAAATAGGTTGCAATGAGCAACATAACATTAATTTAATTTAAAATGTTGTCAACTTTTTTCTAATTCCGCGCATGCATTTTATATGCAAACAAGAAAATAAAAATTCTCAACTCTGTGCTAAAGGTAAAAAATTAAGAAAACAGTCAAAATTATAAATCACATTTATTATTAAATTTAAGCTTTTATTTTATATTACTTTTGAATTGAATATCAATAAATAATGTTATAAATATCTCTAAAACCTGTCATGTATAATTTTTTGTTCAAATGTATCCATAGTAAATTGTATATCAAGCATTAATTTTTTATTTTATAATAATGTATTAATAGTGTATGTTGTTAATTTCAATTCTTTATAATTATGAAATACTTTTCTTCTGTTCAACATATTTTGTGGTTATGGCAAATTAAGATACACGTCTGAGCTAAAGCCATCATTATTTTTTAAATTTTTCACAGAAATAAAATATTTCCACTATGAAAACTTCATAAAACTGGTGAATATGCTGAAACCTTAATATAGAATTTAATTACTGTTAAGTTTGTTTTGATAAGTAAATAAGTTTTCGTTGTATGATAAAAAATGTTGTCACTATAAATGCTTATGCAAAATCTGTTGTGTATAAGAAAAAAAAAATTAATATTTTCCGATCTTTTTACTGTGAGTACAATAAAACCCATACTTTGTGTAACTAGCTCACTCTAGAAAATAATGGATCATTATTTACTCATTTCGCTTACGGGGAGTGGTCACTTTTACGTACCTTTAAAAGTATCATTTTTAGACCTATGTTCGATTGTATGTACTACACATGATTTTTGCTTGATTTACATGAAATTTTTTGAGTAACTGCCTATAATATTGTTTATTATATATGCAATTTTTCAAGGCAATTAATAAAAATGACTTTTTATGCATAAAAAGTGAATATTTTCTTTTTAAATCGAGCATTTTGCAGTCAACTACTGTGCGCATTCTGTCAAAATAAATTATTAAGGTACATTAATAATTTTTAACTCTATGTCATTACAATACTTCAGGCAACAATATAAAGAAACATTATTCTAAAATATATTAAAACATTTTAGTACGTGCTATTTTTAATTAGAAATTTCAAAAATGACTGAGTAAAAGCTTATAAAAAATTCTTTAAAAAATTAAAATATATTAAGGTTAAAAAATTTTGGTGGATTTTGTTGTCTAAAGTGTTGTAATCACATATAGTAAGCAATTATTAATGTAACTTAATAATTTATTTTGATAGAATGCGCACAGTAGTTGACTGCAAAATGCTCGATTAAAAAAAAATATTCACTTTTTATGCAAAAAAAATCATTTTATTTTTTTATTAATTACCTTGAAATATTGCATATATAATAAACAGTATTATAGGCAGTTACTCAAAAAATTTCTTGTAAATCAAGCAAAAATCATGAGTAGTACATAGAATCCAGCATAGGTCTAAAAATGATACTTTTAAAGGTACGTAAATGTGACCATTTCCCTTCTAAGGAGGGAGATCACCTTAAACCTTCAAAAAACTCAATTTTTTATTATGATTTAATTTTGAAGAATGGAATATAAGGAATCTTATGAAAAAAATTTAAGTCGATACTACAATTAGAACCAAATTTATGACCAAATGTATAAAGCTAATAGTAAAGTAATTTATAGAAAATTTAAACTTTAAATTGCTTTTTCTAAAAACTTATTTTGAAACTTGTGCGCACTATTTCTTCAAAACTAATCATCACAAATTGCTAAAATTTTTTGTATACATGTATATCTTGCATGTTTCTACAATTTCTACCAAAATTAAGGTATTTTTTTTCAGAAATTTTTTTTTAAAAATTTATATTTTTTTGTACATTACAATACATTTGCCTGAAAAAAATATTTTTATGAGAAATATGGTAACTATTTTAGGTGCAGATTAAATTATAACCTATGGATAAAATATATACAAATAATTTAATATAAATCTCTTTTAGTTTTAAAAAATACTTTGCACATTGCATTGATCTAAGATTCACTATTCATAAAACATTTTTTTCTTAAAATAATTTATAATAATCTCCCAACAATTCTGTTTTTTTTCTAATAGATAAAACTTTGTACAATTCACCTTTAAAAATTGGTTCAAATTAATTACAAATTAACTGTTTAACAACACATTAAGCTTGGTAGTAAAATCAGTGTATTTTTGTGCATGCAAAGGTGATCTCCCCCTTAAGAATTTTAATGAAGTTTAGCAAAAAAGGCAGTTCAAATAAACATTTTGAATGAAGATAAACAATTGTTAAGTTGAATAAATAAATATTAAAAATGAATAAATATTAAAATGAATATTATAATAAATGAATAAATAAATATTAAAAATCATATTAAAAATGCACTTTAAAAAAAAACTTATTTCTTTTGAAAAATACGAAAAATCCATATTAAAGCGTATGGTTTCCGTGTTATAGCGGCAACAGATCAGGCGCGCGCGCCATCTAGTGGTGGCGACCAAATCGGAGACACTAGCTTCCCCTCCTTTTGTAGTTTCATGGTTTGATATAATAGAAATCAGCTTTTACCATTAATATCAGATTCTGTTCATGATAAAATGTTGTGGAAAGCATATTTTTAAATAATGCGTAAAGATTTCAAAACCGAATTTAAATAAAAATGAGGATTTTTCAAGCAAAATATTGATTTTAGTTAGTTTCAATTATTCAAAAATATAGTTAACTCTCATTTTCAGAGACTTACTATTATTTTTTCTCGAAAAATATCAAAAAAATTTGAGCGTTTTGAATTATGGTTATTTTTTTACGTTGCCGCAGACACTTGTACCGAAAACATTCACCCTCATATGCTGTAACGTCTGCCTTCTAATTTATAAATAAAGCCTCCTGCAGCTAAACTCCCAAAATTCTCTTAAAATGAAAAAAAAAGAAGGAACATCCGTGCCTTAGCTATAAATTAAAGCGAATCCACGAGGTGGTAGCTTGCAACGCTAATCACTGTACAGTGTGGAGGGCATAGGTCATGGTAATAATTAGAGTTAAATCTAATTACCAATAGCAGATCAAATGTTAAGTGATTATCTTCAAGCTTTAGCAGCCTTTTCATCCGAAGTTTTTTTTATCTTGTAGTTTATGAAAAATCTGAAGTTGATAAATATTATTTAATAAATAATTCGTCCCCCCCCCCACCTAAAACCCTCTCTAAAGGCGGCCACTCACGGAGACTTCTGGCATCTGAGACGTCGGACTTTTGGCATTAGGGATGTCAGGCGTATTGAAAAGTCTCCGTCAATGGGGTGTTAGGTTGAGATGCCTGATGCGAAACATCTGGAGTCTGGAGTCTCAGTCCAGATCAAATTCCTGGCATCTTGAGGAGTTAAAAGTCTCGGTGAGTGGGGTAGGGACGCCAGATGTTGAGACTTTAATTTTATTAACAGAGAGCAGCACGTTTTCTTTATTTTATTTTGAAAATATCTACTTTTTAGATGGCAACATTTTTTTTTGGAAGATATCTATCATCTTGCTGTTATAGTAGTTGTTAGAACTTTGGCCAGTGATATGTGAGTTTTCTGTGAATAAAATTCTGCTAAGTTATTTACGGATGAAAATGTATTTTATTTTCTGTGTTCCTTAAGTTCATAAGTACAAAGAGTATTATTTCTTTTGAGAAGATGGAATGCATTAAAGCACAGAAGTTATTTCGTTTTTGACTCAATTTAAAATTTTTTGATTCATTTTATTCTAAAGGAATGGCTGATTTCTCGAAACGGGTGTGTTCTCAACGGTGTTGAGTAGATTTAGACACACTAACTTTCTTTTATGTTTTGGTTTAATAACATAAAGTGGCGTCCCCGACAGGACTAACCGCCAATTATCAGAGAATAAATGAATAGAAATTTTGTTTAAAAGGAAACTAGTTGAGAAAAAGTTACGGAAGATATTTTAAGAAAACAAAAGGTTTAATATTTTTTAAAATAGATATTTAGGTTAAAAGAGATGTGTCAGCACTGCTGTTAAAATTCCAGTTTCGTGGCGAAGTACAGTAAAGTTTGAGGAACAGAAAATAAAAATCTCCAAATCCAGAAAATAAAAATCGCCAAACAGATTAGACGAGGAATCGCGCCTTGGCGTTCGTTGCATATACTCCATCTGAGCCAAGTTTGATACTGAAGGTAAATTCGTTTTGATTTGGATTGCAGATACTTTCATTTCGGAATTGTTTACAATGGAAAAGTTAAGGAAACCACGTGGTGCGTTACGCACTTCATTTTCGAGAATCCTGAAAATGTTAAAAACAGAACTTAGTAAAAAAGAAATAGATAAAGGTTTTATAAAGGATACAATCACGAAGATTGATAAGCTTATGTGTGAAATTAAAAACTATGATAAAAAAATTATTGATTTAATTTCTCATGCTAAAGATTCTACTGAAGAATTAGTTTTTGCCGGAATGGAATAACGCGAAAAATATTCTGATGATTACATAACAATTAAACGTTTGGTCTCAGAGATTTTAAGTAGTGACGGATCAATTATAAAAAATATAAACCAGAATGAGCCATTGAGTAAGGATAGTAAACCTAAGTACTATAAATATCCAAAATTGAGTATTAAGCTTTTCGATGGTTCACTAATTAATTAACTTTCGTTTTGGTCGCAATTCCAAAAAAATCCATGAGGACACTGAGATTGAGGATTGCGACAAATTCCAGTATCTCTTGCAATCCGTGCAGCCGAACACTCGGGCCAGAGAACTTTTGGAAAGTTATCCAATCACATCTGAGAATTATCTCAAAGCCGTATCATCGTTTCAAGAGAGAATCGTGAATTAGGAACTTTTAGTAGAAGTTTATGTCAGAGAATTTTTAAAGTTAATTATTGCTAATGTTCAGTGCAATAGCAAAGACAAACTTCCACTTTCGGATTTGTTTACCAAAGGGTCATTGGAAGGGTCATTGGAATCTTTGGGCTTGAAGTCCGAGAATAATTCTGCTTGGTTGTACCCGATGGTAGAATCGAGCCTGCCTGAAAATATTTTAAAAGCATGGCAGAGATATTCTCTTCTAGGCAGCGGCCATAGGAATGACTCTAATAAATGTAATTTAGATTTGCTCATGAATTTCCTAAGACGTGAAGTCGAAGAGGAAGAACGGCTAAAATTGGTCAGAACAGGGTTTGAGGATAACCATGTTGACCGTAACAAGGGTACCGGAAAAGAGAAATTTCATAGAAAAGAAACCAAGTTCCCAACTGCTGCAAGTCTGTTTTCAGCTAAAGAACGAACTTGCATTTTTTGCGAGAAATCGCATGAGAGCAAAGACTGTATAATAGCTAGTAGTGATGCGACATCGACAACAAAACATCGATGTTTTGAAACATCGATATTCAATATTAAAACATCGATGCTAATAAAACATCGCTGAAAAACTATCGATATTTTTAAACATCCATTTTTTTAAAACTGGTTTAGTAACCTCTAACATTAATGTTACTTCGGTTAGTCGTGGGGAGGGGGTGTTGATTTAATTTTACTCTTTGATTGGGTTGACACAAATGACCGAAACTTTCTTGCTAAAGTCCGCGCATATCACAGAATTTCCATGATGCATTCTATTACTTTTATCAGAAAATTGAGGAAATTATTGCTATAAAAATAATTGATAGGACCAAATCCTTAAAGAAAAATCCGCAATGTTTTCTAATTTAAATTGGTTTAATGTGAAAAATTATTGTAAATATCAAGTCATTAATTTACAAGTTGGATAATAATTTACTTCCAGGAGGCTTAAATAATTTTGTAAAAAAAAAAAATAAATAAATAAAATAAAATTCTGAAGTTCATGACTGTAACACAAGACAAAAGAATTGGTTTCATATCAATAGAGAATACGGCAAAATCATTTAAAATAATTTTTGAGTTTACATTTACTGAGTGTGAAAATTATGCTAGGTGGTTAAATTTTTTATTATGGTTCTTTTTCATTAAAAAAAAAATACAACCATCGAACAACGTAAAACATCGAGCACAAAACATCGATGTTAAAACAAATCGGCTTCAATAAATCGATGTTTAGAACATCGATTTTTTTATCGAAACATCGATGTTATGAAAACATCGACATCGATGTCGCATCCCTAATAGCTAGATCACTGATAGCTAGAAAACTGAAAGGGTGAGGGAAAATAATTGCTGTTTGAAGTACTTAAGAAAGGGTCATCGTGCCAAGACATGCAAAATTTTTGTACGGCTCCATGTATTTTCTAAACCTCATATGGAACTATTTTGTCCAGAATTGGTTAAGAGAAAATCGGGAAAAAAGAACACAGCTTCTGCTGAAATTGTACAGAGCACTGTAACACAAGAATCATGTTCTAGGGAAATAGCATTGATGACTGTAGAAGTAACAATTAAGGGAAATACTTCTAAGAAAGTCAGGGCTCTGTTTGACAGTGGGTCACAAAAGAGTTACATATTGAAGAGAACCGCAAAAGAGATAGGTTTAAAAGCAATTTCCACAGAAAACCTAGCTCATTGTTTGTTCGGAGGCGGCCACATAGAAACTGAGCCACACTGCAAATATAGAGTACATTTAAAACCTTCAAATGATAGAAATACAAGTTTAGAATTTGATTTCCTAGATCAAGAAGTAATTTGTGGGAACGTACCCCGTGTTCCTAAAGGAACCGTACTTAGGGAGCTGAAGAAATACAATATCTGGCTGACCGATGTTGGCTCGGGATGCCCTGAAGTCGAGCTGTTAATTGGCAGTGACATTTATGGTCAGTTGTTAAGAGGACGTGTTAAACAGTTGCAACAAGGTCTCACTGCAATAGAAACAAAACTCGGATGGACTATATGCGGAAAACTGGATTTTCCTTCTCAAACGCTTTGTACGAGTGGAACTGCTATGTTAATTAGCAATTTGGCCATGAGAGATATGAAAGTACCTGAGTTGTGGAAACTTGAGACCATTGGGATTTTAGATCCGGTTGAAACAGTGTCTAAACAAGAAGAAGAAGAATTAGCTCACGACCATTTCCTCAAAGAAGTAACGAGAAATGATGAAGGCCGTTATTGTTCGAGTCTCCCCTGGGTAAATGACAAAAGGGAAATTCCGTGCAATAGACAAGTGGCTGAAAGGAGATTGATGAACGTAACAAGCAAATTGAAGACTCTGCGTAAATTGGAAGATTACAACCAGGTATTTCAAGAATGGGAAGAGGAAGGCATCATAAGTAAAGTCCCAGATGTTGATCTAAGATTTGCGGGACATTAGATACATCACCATCCTGGAATAAAACCTCAGAGTTTGTCGACTACCATCAGACCAGTTTTCGACGCGTCGTGCAAATTAGGAAGAACGCCTTCGTTAAACGACTGTCTTTTTAAAGGACCCAATTTGATTGAACAGATTCCATCCATTATATTAAGATTTAGAAAAAATCCGGTTGCTGTCATTGCTGATATTCGTCATGCCTTTCTTCAAATTGAGGTGAACGAACATGACCGCCAGTTTTTGAGATTTCTGTGGTGGGAGAAGCCGGAGAAGATACAAGTATATCAGCATAATAGAGTTATCTTCGGGGCTACTTGTAGTCCATTTCTACTTGGGGCAGTTATGAAGTTTCATTTATCCAACGCTTCAGAAGAGCCAAACTTGCTAAATCCTTTTATATAGTCAATTTGGTTACTTCAATAGATAACATTAGCGAGCTGAAAGAATTCGTTGTGAAATCAACAGATCTTATGAACGAAGCCAAAATGACTTTAAGAATGTGGGAATATGGCCCATTAGAAGAAAAGGAATTTTTAGATGGGAAAAACTTTTTAAAAGAAATCCCCCAAAATACTGTTCCAGTACTAGGTCTTCTGTGGGATAAAAGGGAAGATTGCTTAATGATTAATACCAAATTTGATAAGAAAATAGAAAACTTGTCGAAACGACACATTTTGTCATTGGTGCAAGGAATCTTCGATCCCATTGGTTTCATGTGTCGCAACGAAGAAGGTGTAGTTATGGGGTTTATTTTAAACTTTATTATTTATAATTACTTACTAATTAATTAATTAATTGAAGGTAGGAATGAAAATTTGTGGCAACGATATTGTAGTTATATAGGGTTGTTGGGGTTATTTAAACTTAATAATAATATATTAATTATTAATTAATTAATTAAAGGTAGGAATAACTTTTACTGATTGAGGTGGGTTTCAGTTAAATTTACGTACAACAATATATGCCATTTGGCCATTAGTGGTTAGTACATTTTAAGTTAGATGGTAAAGTTGCGTTGTGTGTAGCAATAACCCATAAACATATAATAATTAAAATTTACCCTAGGTTCATTACTGTCTGCATCACTGTGGTGATTAATGAGCCAAAAGAAAAATTAAATTAAATCTAATAAAATTACCTCTCTATCATTGGAGTACACCTAAAAATTGAAATTAATTCACCTAAAAGAAAAAGCTTCATATCTGCTGAAATAAAAATAAAACCTAAAGCTGAAAATCAGAAAATTTACTAAAAGGGCAAGGACCGACATGACGAGGATATACTTTAACATAACAAATTTATTCACGTTATTACCACCAATCTGGTAATCAATTCTAATCAACATATTTTCGAGATACCAATAATAAATTATCAAAAATACAATTGCTGTAAAAACCAACATCTATATCCTCGCAACACAATAAAATATATACAATGAAAATTCAAAATGAAATGGCTGGCGAATATAAAAAAAACTAAGTCATTCTATATGCAATTGCTCATCATAATTTAATTTTACATTTAAATTTAATCTTAATGATTCTGCTGCAGCTTTAAAAAAAGGGTAGAGAGGATATGGATAGAATTTACAGAAAGTATAGGAAAGGAAAAGAAATTCACCCGTCGCCGTCACATCATCGTCGGGATCTTAGCGTCGTCCCGAGGCCAGAGCCTTAGCCCCCGATCCTTCGGTCTTTTTTTTTGCCTCCGCTCCCGTTCAGGCTACTCTAAAATCTCTCCATTCAAACTCCCCCGCGCTCCCTCGTAGCACCTTGTCACCACTTCCATCAGTCCGGTGAAACCATCCTCCATTCCAAGTAGTTCCTTGGTGCTCCGTGAATTCTAATGGCCGAAATGAGGGGGGAAGGCTGCAGGTAGCACTCTTGCACTCTGCAATTCTTTATACAATATCTTTTTCCCACCCCTCATCTCGTTCTTCTTGATTATTTTAATTTCACGGCGTCCTGGTCAGCCACCCGGCGATGTATCCTTGCGCGCCTTGCATCCCCTCTTCTACGATTTCTCCCCGTTTGAAAAAGGGCGCGTAGTGGACGTATCGGGTTACCGATAGTGGGGGAGGCTATGAAAGCTGTTGCTAGGCGCTGGGTCATTTTTAAGGAAAGAAGGAAAGCAAAGAATATTTCTAAGACTTTTACCATTTAAATTACAAACCACCAGCCAAAAAAACAATAAAAAAACAATATACCAGCCATTCACAAGGTTCATAAATAAGACTTATTAATTTATCAATATTAACAATAATAAGGTATAACCTGTGATGATCTATTTCAAACTTAATTCTTCTCAATGTCAAAACATTTAGAGAAACTTGCGCACACTTCTCCAAATGCGATGACATTAATCAAATCAATTAATATCTGATCACCACAAGTATAACCCTTACATATATTTAGCAGAGGCTTAATAAATTGATTAAAACAAAGCACAATCGTTACTAAAATTTACTTACTTACTCACTTACTTTACTAATTTATTTATCTGAATACCTGATATTAATATTAACTTTAATCACTTCCAAAACTATTAATTATCATCACAACACATGGCCCCGGCGTTGTTACCCGGTAAATTAGTGGTGCAAGAAGCTTGGTCCACAAAAATAGATTGGGATACTCCTCTTTCCGATAAAATTCAAAGGGATTTCAAAAAATGGTATGACGAATTAAAAAAATTATCTAGTGTAAAGATTCCAAGACGAGTAGGCTACGGTGAAAAGCAAAGTTGGTCACTACACACGTTCTGTGATGCCAGCCAAAAAGCCTTTGCTACCGTTATCTTTCTTCGTTGTGAAGACGGAAAGCAAATTTCTGTGCAACTCTTAAGTGCAAAGGCCCACCTCTCTCCAAAGAAGAACGTGACTATACCACGTCTAGAGCTTCTTGCTTGTGTTCTGGGAGCACGATTGACAGATTACATCCAGAAGTCCTTAGCTTTAAATACAGTTACAACCTGTTATTAGACTGATTCGTCGACCGTACTTGCGTGGATACGAAGAAACAGTCAATGGGGTACATTTGTAGGAAATAGAAGAAGAGAGATTTGTAAGCTCACCGAAGTTCATCAATGGATTTTTATACCGGGTCATCTCAACCCGGCCGATTTACCTTCTCGTGGTTCCCATCCTCAACAATTCTTGAAGAGCAGATGGTGGGAGGGACCACATTGGTTAAGAATGTCAGAAGATGAATGGCCCAGGATAGAATCAACCCCGCAGGAGGAACTTGTAATCGCCGAGACAAGAAAAACTGTGGCTACGACTTTTGATTGCAGTTACGAAACTCCTTTCATGGATTTCACAAGAATTTCACGATTTTCAAAATTCATTAATGTTATATGTTGGGTAAAAAGATTTATTTCGAAGTGTAAGAACCGAACATGCGGTTTCCCCAAAGAATTGGCTGCAACAGAAAAGGAAGAAGCAGAGAATTTTCTATGGCTAACGATTCAGAGAGAAAATTTTGGGGACGTAATGGACTACTTGTTGTTACGGACCAAAATAACATCCTTCGTGTCAAGACAAAAATTTGGATCGAGAAGATGAGTTCAATTTTCGTTATCCTATATTGTTACCCTCCAAACATCATGTTGTCTCGTGTTTGATACGAGATTGTCATCTAAAGAATTGTCACGCTGTTCCCCAGATTATAAGATCCTTGTTGAGGGAGAAATTTTGGATTATATATTCGAAACCAGGGCCCGACTTTGACCCAATGGGGCCCTGGGCAAAGCCGACTTTGGGGGCCCCAATCAAAGGACAGATCAGGAGGGGGGGAAACACGTGCCCTCCAGGAGCAGATTTCCACATGAACATGTGAGACACTCACCCAGACCCGCCATAAATTGGGACCAGAAATTCAAAAGAATTTTCGATCAAGTCAAAAATTTGAAAAAAATAATAATTTGAAAATAATAGTAAATAATAATAATTTCAAATAATAATATTTGAAAATAAGTGCTAGTTAATTTACTTTTTAATGTTAATAAATAAATTCATGAAATTTTCTTTTGAAATTCAAAATAGATGACAGTCTGGAGTTATTACAAGCCTCCCCGCCAAATAAATAAATAAAATAAAATAAGCCAGAAAAGCTTACAGGTGTAAGTATACTTTCACTAAAGTGGGTGCAACCTGCCCCACCCAAGATTTTTTCTGTATCTGCCACTGTCTCCCTTTACTGTATTAACCAAACACCAAAGTCAAAGTCAAGCTCATAGCCAGAATTTTTTTTCCAAAACTGATGGTAGAGGGTGCAAAGTGTAGACTGGAAGAGAGGCTTTTTTAAATATAAAAACAGAAAGCAGAAGTAACATTTCACTACACACAAATGATAAAGAAAATATTGGAAAGATCCAAATACAGGTAACGTGTAACCCTCCTACAACACGGTAGATTGGTTCCTAGAAACCGTTGTGTGAAACCGTTTTATATGAGACCCAGAGACAGTTAAAAAAGAGGGCTTATGTTCTGAAAACTTATTGAAAACAAACATCTTTTTTAAATTCCATATAAGCAACTCAATTCTTATTAAAAATATAAATGTATGTATAACACAAAACGAAAAGACAGAAAAAATATTATTTTCATTTAATGCGACATTAATTTAATAAATTTCTTCCTCATCACTGCTCAATACAGGCAAACGAGAACGTTTTTTTCGATTGAACGATATCACCTTCACTTTCAGAACCTTTTTCTTCATTTAGATTTTTTGCACCTTCTATCCTCTTTAAAAATATCTGTAATTTTGGTTTGTTTGCTGGCTCTTACAAGGTCATTGCTGATTCACGATATGGAGATAGACAATTTTGCAGCTCCTTTTTGAATTTTCGGCTTCTTCCAGCGGAAAGGTTTGCATTCAGGAAAAATGATTCCAGATTTTCAGATAAGCTTAAGCCTACTTGTAATTTTATAGAGTTATAAATGAATAAATTATAATTTGTTTATTAATTTTCATGTAAAGCCACTATAGTTCATTATTTTAAGGTAATTTAGTTTTTAAATGTGTTAAAAAAATCATGTTATCTAGTGCTGTAATTTTTTTTATAGTGTTAGAGCAAACACTGTTACAGGTTGCAGTGTTATACAAGGGTTCCCGCAATTTATCTTATCGTGTTAGAACGAAACCATGTTGTAAGATGCCGTGCTATAGGAGGGCAACCTATACTGGACTTTTTCCTCTTTTCACATCACATTGCATCACACCTTTTTTGTGTGTGGAGAGCAGTATCTATAATCCTATACTCTCAATACAGACTTGATTTTGCAACTGAATTTGAAAAAACATCTATAAACAAACTTTGGAAGTGATGATAACAATCAAATGGTCAGTATTTGAATCCTTCTCAGCCTTCATGTTGCTAAAAAAATAATCTAATATTGTTAAAAGTAATGGAAATATCTTTTGCAAGAGTAGTAAAATAAAATCAAAGGTTTTATAATTAGATAGGTCAAAATCTTTGACTGTTTCCATCATTATACTCTCAACCACATTAATGTGGATATAAATTTTTGATAAAACTATACTTACTTTTTTTAAAATTACGCCCGGTGATGACTCTAAAACACACCACTCTCTCGACACTGGGGAGGAGGGAAAGTTGAGCACGTCTCTGGTAAAGAACTTAAAAACCAGGATTGCCCATGCCCTTGGAAGGACAGTTTTTAAAAACCTTCATGAGAGTCTCCAAATAAAGCTATGAGACTGCAAGGAAATGGCAAAGGCTGTAGCAGATTTAGTATTAAACAGGATGCACCACGAGGAGGCCTGCTACACTACAGCCCCTCCCCCCCCCATTGATAGATGAAACAATATAACTCATAACTATTTAAATATATATTTTCTTACGCATTTTTAAATTTACAAAATCATGAATAACATCATCAAACTCAAGTTTCACTGTTATTTCAGATTCAATATGTAATAAAGCAAGTGATGAAAGTTTTTCTTGCAGAAGACTGTTTCGAACTGCCGATTTTATCCTCTTCAAAACAAAAAACGATCTTTCTCCTGGACAGTTTGTCACGGGTATAGTTAAAAAAATTCTTAAAGTAGTTTCAACATTTGGAAATGTTTCTTCAAATTTCTTAGCTTTGTTTAACATATGCAACAAAGTATCATTTTCTTGTATTATTGATGAAAATTGTAGCAATTCATCAGAAAAAGTGTCTGCTAAGTCAGATGCATAGCATTTTTTTAAAAAGGCTGATTCTTCAAGTAGATTTGAAGAGCTATGAGAAATTGATTAAACAAGCTTGTTAAATTGCTTGTAATATTTGCTTGTTAAATTGATTAAACAAGCAAATTTTTGAGTTACTATTTCATATACCTCTGTAGCGTACTGGAAATAGGGTCTTATTTTTTCCCGAGACCCCACAAGGGCTTGAAATACAGCTGCGTGTTTTCCAAGGAATGTGTTGTTCGGTTCCACCAGTTCGGAACACGTGGGGTATTAAAAACCGTTTTCCTTATGGTGCATATACATTGGTACAGAGTTCTCTGCCTGCAGATCCCCGACTCCTGTCATCACATTAGTCACGGTAACATTAGACACGGTATTTAGAACCACCCCCATTCCAATGAACACGTGTCTTCCAGATATTCCCCCATTTAGAACCCCCCATTCAATCCCCCAAGGTCCCTCGTGATTCTTGATCTAGTGTCCCCCGCCCCCACTGTCACCATTTGACCCCCGGGACCTCGGGTTCTCCTTTGATGCTATGTATCGGATCGCCAGAGGAGGAGATCCACGCATATACAGAGTACAGAGAGAACATAAATCACTGGCAGATGCAGAGAACTCTGTACCAATCTGTATGCGCTATTACAGATGCAGCCACTAAAGCTGCCATCTTGACGTTTCTGCAATGTAGTAAAGTTCGGCGTCTAAGAAGAGCTGTCAGCCGATAATCTGCCGGCCCCTCCACCCCTTCTGAAAATCCAGACATTGGGGAGAGACGCTTGAGAACGCGGGCGGTGCGGATGTGTGTTTAGGCTCCGTACATTGGGAATCTGCAAGGTTTTTTTTTTAAAGTTGAATATGTTGCACTGTTTTAAATGTTAATTATTTTTGTTAATAAATTGTTAAGTTTTTTGTTTTAAAAAGTTGGCCTTCGTTTGTTAATTAGAACTCTGTCTTTCTTTGGTATGGATCAATAGTTGTGAAATTTCTTCAAAATGCCTCAGAGAGAATTGCCTTACCTACTTACAGTGACGCCACACCTCTTTCCGTTCATAAAGATGCGAAATTAGAGAGTCACACAAAGCATAGTGGCACATAGATATATATTGTTCTCGTGCTGTTAATTGCACTTCAGGTGCATTAAGTGCACAAAGATCTTTACTCAGTGGTATTTTCTTTTTTCGAAAGTTTTCATAATTGTGATTTTCACCACATAGTTCCTCTGCTAATTTTTCATATACAATAAAATTGTCACGGACAGTTTGTGTAAAATCAATCAATGATTGATATAAAGGGCCTACTTCAGATAAATTGAGATTTACTTTTTGAAGCTCAATACTTGTTTGATTTAGCCGTTGTAACACAATATCCCATATGATTATATTCAATGCTGTTTCAAAATTTTTCATTTTTTTACATAAAGCTGCAGCTTCTGATTTCGTGGAAGCATTTTCTTCCTGACTAGTGGATAACATGTCCAGAACATGTATTAAACTTCTGTAATTTTTCTTCAAAGACTTGACTGCCGAAGCATCGGCACTCCATCGTGTAGGGCAGCAGCTTTTTATTGAAAAGTTTCCATCATCATTTTCTATTTGTTCTTTCAGTTTCTGCCAATGATGTGTGGAAACTGAAAAGAAATTATAAATATTCTGTACCAAGGAAAAAAACCTTAGAAGGGTACTACAGAACTGTACTGAATTGGCACCAACTAAATTTAAAGAATGTGCTGAACAGGGTACAAACTCAGCCAGTGGATTTATAGCTTTTATTCGTGCTTGAAGCCCAGAATACTTTCCTGACATATTCGCAGCATTGTCATAAGTTTGGCCACGACAGTCTTGAATGTCAATACCCAGTTCTTTAAGATTTATTAGTACTGTTTCAGCTAAAGCTTCTGATCTATGGCTATGGATTGGAAAAAATTTCAAAAAACGTTCCACTGGTTTCCCATCAATCACATACCGTAAAATAAAGCATAACTGATCAATATGGGTAATATCTGGTGTTGAATCGACAATTATTGAAAAGTACTTGAATGTTAAAACTTCACTAACAATATGCTTTAATACCCTTTTTGACATTATTGTTATAAACTCATTAATAACAGTTGATGATAAATAACTCACTTTTCCTGATCCCGGATTTCCATATTTTTTAAGATGGCTAGATAAAAATGAATCAAATTGAGCTATAAGCTCCATACATCCTAAGAAATTACCATTTAACTTAGAACCAATTGTTTCATTGCTTCCAAAAAATGGCAAACCACGCTGTGATAAAAACTTTACAACAGCAACAACTCTTTTTAGAACAGCTTTCCAGTAATTTGACTCTTCATTACACTGATCCATCAATGATGAGTCAATTCTAGAGGCTACATCCATGCGTTGTGACATCTGAAGAACAGCTTGTCTATGATGAATGGAGTTCTCATGCTCAGAGAGTCTTGTATACGCATGCTTCCAGTCATTAAAGCCAGTTATTAACTGATTTGAAGAACCGTTTATCATCACCAATTTGCACACCCAACAATATAAATTTTTTGTTGATGGTGACAAAACCAACCACTTTCGGAGAACTTTTTCAGAGTTTTGTTTTATGCGGTAAAAATGTCCTTCTGTCAATTTTCTTTTAACATTGCCAAATTGCCTCTCAGTCTCTGGCAGAATGTGTAAATTTTGATTTGGAGGCTTAGAAAGAAAGAAGTCAATCATTTTTTCATCTATTTTCAACCATAGTGCAGGATCTCCTCCATAACAAATATGATCTTCTTCAATATTTCTGTCATTCTGCACAAAATTTTCAGATATGGGATTATCACAGGGGACAGAGCCATCCTGGGAAACATTAGAATGAATGTTGCTGTCATCGTTATCCTTCGATAACGATGAGGATGATGCACAATTACTTTCAAAATACTTTGAAATAGATCCAGCCAATTTTTTTTGCTGTTCTTCTCTTTGTTTTCTAAGTTTTCGTTTAACAGAGCCACATAAATAATTCCTAACAGACATTCTGAAATTTCTGAATCTCTACAAAAACGCTAGAAAATTTACTGCATCTAACATTAACTAAAATCACATGGTAATCTTCAAGATAAAACATATAAGGATTGCCAGATTCTTCTAATCCATGTTTTTCACTAGTATGAAAAACCGTGGAGATAACACAACACTTAAAGTCCACTACTGTAAAAGTTAACCAATCAGAAAGAAATATTCAAATTCAGAGGGTGGAGTTTCAAATTGCATATTTGATTGGGAAAAAAAAGGAAGTTTAGATGTGACCAAACCTCTGATGACGTCACATACGCAACTATTCATGACGTCATTGAGACAGAAATTACGGAAACCGTTTTTAATTT
This sequence comes from Dolomedes plantarius, assembly GCA_907164885.2. Classification (NCBI taxonomy): domain Eukaryota; kingdom Metazoa; phylum Arthropoda; class Arachnida; order Araneae; family Dolomedidae; genus Dolomedes; species Dolomedes plantarius. The sequence goes on along the minus strand of OU015490.1, from coordinate 180,508,287 downwards.
GAGTACGTATAAGAAATTGTCAAAAATATGTATATCTTAATACTAAATTAGGGGGCCCCAAAAATTTGGGGGCCCTGGGCAAGTGCCCCACTTGCCCATGTGGAAATCTGGGCCTGCGGTCTACACACGAAAGTACTTAATAGCGGTTGTCGGGATTCGATCTTAGCACCCCCAGTCCGATGTCTAACGAGCTACAACTAGGCTACCTCAAGCCCTTTAAACTAAATGTTAAAATTATTCATTTCTAAGAATGTATAATGAACTTGACAATTATAACATGTGGTATATTAAGTCTGATATGAAGCAAATTTCTGTAATATATAACATAAAAACACTGTTTTATTGTTTTAAACATAAAACTAATAACCTATATTATATATTCTCTTTTTTACCATAAAAGAATTAAATATCAGGGAGCTTTTCTTTATAAAATTATCCGGCTTCCTTAATCCTTATTTACAAGACATCTAAAATCATTGAATTCCTATCTGCTAAATGTCAAGAAATAGCTTTATTTCGAATTACCATGTAATGCTAATTCTTAATCTTTAGCTTACGGGGCCCATTATTCCGATTCCCTGTTTAGAACGGGAAATTTTATACCCCCTTTGTAAGAACGGCCTTTAAGGGGGTTATATATATAAAAAAATACACGTATATATATATATATATATATATATATATATATATATATATATATATATATATATACATTCATTCTTGGGCCCGTATTCTTGGGATACATGCTATCCCACCCCGTATGGAAAAGGCTAAAAGGGAAACTTTGCTGACATATTATACGTACTTCATTTCTGAAGTTCATAAACGGCCGCAAAAGTCAGGCGAAACGAAAAAAATGACCCAGTGAAGAACTGAAGGCCATCAACTGATAAATTGAAAAGTGAAACAAATTTGTTCCATTGAGATACAAAGAGTTAAAATATCAAGAAATAATTCTGATTCATGAGCAAGGAATACATAAAGGTGTTTTTTTGGTTTTGGTTTGGAGCGCTACGGTCTATTTTTGCTACACGAGGGTTAATTAGACCGGGACCTACTGCTTAAAGCCGATTCCGAACGGCTACAAACGTCCATGCCAAGAGAATTACAATATTTAGATATACAGTAACCACCGCTTATAGGGATCAGTGGTTATAAGAATCAACCGTTTATAAGAATCAATATCGCGAAAACAAAAACAAATGTATTATTTCCATGTTAAAATTCTCGCTTTAAAGAATCAATCCACCGGTTTTAAGAATCAGTTTACAGTCTTCGCTTTCCATTCATTTTTCCGAAAAAGCCACTTAAACTCTCAAAAGGCACGAAGTTCTTTCTTTTTCTTTTTTTTTAAAGAAAGATTGATAAGATGGGATGGAATATAGCCATAAAATTCTTCCCTTTCTTTGTTAGACATAACAGATTAGTTTCCCCTTAAAAGCTTTAGTACAACACTGTCCTATTAACTTGACCCGGGAGCATCTTTACCCGCCCGGGTTCGATTTCACTTTTCTCCACTGACAAACAAAAATAGGGACTCTTTTTCCCACCTCCCACATCCTGGTTGCGGCTTCCTGGACCCTGAAACACATAAATCTTCGGCGAAGTGTCCACTATCACTTAGGCAAACGTGACATTAGTAGATTCAGCACGTTATCAAACCATGATACGTAAACTGGATGGCGAATCTTCGTCTGAGACTTTTAGTATTGAAAGAGGTATAAACACTGTTTATAACTCCTGAAAACTTCATTACGTTAAACTACCATAGAAAACTTTTTCTTGCTCCCTTCCTGTAGTTGAAATTTTAAAACTGTTAAGCAGGTATGTCGTAACAAATATTGGATTTTTTCTTCTCTTACTATAATCATGTGTATCTACTTATATGTCTAAAAATTAAGTTGTATTTTTAAAATTATAAAAATTAATTTTAATAAAAGATAATTAACGTAAATTAAAGAGTATTTTATGGTAAATTATCTAATATATGTATAAATAGGTGTGTGTGTGTGCTTGTCCAAAAACCTAAATTTCGGCTATAAGAATCAACCGCTTATAAGAATCAAAAACAGTAATAACAAACGTGATTCTTATAAGCGGAAATCACTGTACTGTAAATAGATAAACTTTCAATTTGGTGCAATATTAAAAGTAGCTTGAAATCTTCATAACTTTAAAAAAAATGAGTCTTTTAAGGCTGCTGTTCACCAACCCTATTGGATTCGCTCACCTCAATGTTAACCCAGGGAGAAAATGTGTCCAAGGATTGCCGACTTGGATTGAAAGATTTTTTTTTAAAAATTGTACTCCGTAATAGAAAAAGAAATTTTACATCTTGTAGCATTTTTCGTTCTTTTTAAAAAAGGCAAATGATATTTTAAAATTTACATTGTTCGGGGAAAAAGTCTGGTATAGTGTGTTGAAAACGCTCCTAAATTCCTTTGGTGGACGAAATTTATAAAATGAATCCTGTTGGAAGGTGTAGAAAAATTCAGGCTCTCTGAAAATACCATTTTTATTGGATTATCAGCATTTATTTAGCTGACAATAGTAGACACACTTTCGCCATAGGTTAACATTGAGGTGAGCGAATCCAATAGGGTTAGTACACAGCAGCCTTAACGGATCACAGGTGGCCCACTTACAAATAAAGTTAGTTAATGTAAAAACCCACTTGATAACGAAATTTTATTCTTCAGCAATCTAAATTAATCTAAGACGGGTGTATTAATCATATTTCCATAGTACAGCCCCCCCCCCCCTATTGGGACTTTATCAGAGATAGTTTTAAAATTAAGGTCCTTCTCAAGTTGTCTTATTAAGTACAGTTGTACAATGTGCGGCCAGTAATTTCCAGGACTGATCTAATAACTCCAGAAAATATTACATGAAATACATACCCATTTTATGTTTCGAAGTAACTCCCACCTGCCGTAATTCACTTCTGTGCTCTGCTGTATAAGTTTCGGAAACAACTTATACAGCAGAGCACAGAAGTTTCCAAATCTTTCCGTTTTGGAAACAAGAAAAAATCTGCCGGTGCTAAGATCGGAGAGTATGGAGAATGCTGCATCTCCACGACCTCATGCTGGGCTAATTTGCTGAAGGGAACAAGATTTGAGGATGTCGAAGCCATCAAGAAAACGGTGACGTCCACGTTAAGGAGCATTCTGAAAGACGACTTTAAAAGTTGTTTCCGAAACTTATACAGACGAGCTCAGAAGTGCATTACGGCAGGTGGGAGATACTTCGAAACATATTAAATGGGTATGTATTTCATGTAATATTTTCTGGAGTTATTAGAACAGTCCTGGAAATTAATGGCCGCACCTTGTATTACAGAGGCTGTTCGAACATTTTTTAGACGATGTATATTGTATTCACAAAACTAAATTACATAAAATTCTTGTGTTTTAAATGTTCTATTTGACATCCCTTCTTCTGAACTATCTTTCGACACCGCAATTTCTAGGATAATAATGCCTTTTGAAGTGTCAGAAGAGGCATTCTATCCCATTTTTCCTAAACAGCTTTCCAGTCCTGTAAGGGTTTTGGGACGACGTTTGGATAATGCAGATTTTAAAAGTCCAAAAGCACAAAAATCCATAGGTGATACATCGGGAGATTTAGTAGGGATATCAGTGAAGGGTATGGCCTTGATACCAGTTTTTTGTTCCATTTCTTTTAGGAAATTTACAGTGGATTTTGATGTGTGACTGCTAGCTTTGTCCTGATGGAGTCTCACAGATTGATGGCACTGTGGGTAGCGATGGTATTTCATTCAGAAAAATTGGCGATAAAATATGTTCCTGATAGTATTTGGAGTTAATCTTGACATTTTTTCCACTCTCTTTATTTTTAACTTGCCATTATAAGAAAAACCAGCAACAATCATGAATCCCTTATAAAAACTTTCTTTCGATTCTTTGAACCATGTACTTAAATTTTTTTCTCCCATTTTATGATAATAAATGGCTTTTTTTTTGTTGCAATCGTTTAAATACACCCATGATTCATCTATTGTGACAATTGTTTTCCATTTTCTTTTGGATAAGTGTTTCTCATATAGAATTCTGAAGCGTGTCCTGAGTTCAGCGATATGATTTGGAAGAAGACGATGCACATTGCGTTTTTTCGCTTTCTTAAGATTTAAATCAACGTTTATCATTTTGTTTACAGTGGACACCGAGCATTTTAATGATTTTGCAACTGTTCTTTGACTAGGGGGATTTTCTTTTAACATTAAACAACGTACCTTTGCAATAGTCGAAAATGTCCGTTTTTTCCTTGGATACTTGTTTGGAATTTTTGTCCCACTTGAGGCTCCAATTTGACGTTTTTTTCCTTTCTTGTTGACGATATTACCTATCGACGCTTTAGATATCACAAAACCATGACTCTCGCATCGTTTTTGGATAACGGAGTATGCATATTTCTCTTCGGAAAGAGAATAAATGTAGCCTTCGATTCACTGCTTTGTTAAAAACGCCATTTTGAATAAAAACAAAACTTTCAAGACGTAGACGATAATTTGGACTTTTAAAAACATAGTACAATTGCAATTATTTCTTTTGCAGCAAACGATTTTTTATTACCGCTTACCAAAATCGTCTAAAAAATGTGCGAACAGCCTCTGTATTGCAGGTTATCAAGAAAAATTTTTAGTTGTTTTTGAACACGACTTGTTTGGTACAGAAAAGAAAGGAAAGTGCCTGAGAAAAAAATAAGTTCTAATTTTCATCTATTTATTTATTTTTTCTACGAGAGTGCTTTCCCTAAAATTAATTTCGCAACGGGTTCGAAATCATAACTCATCTCATCTTTACTTTTCCTTTTGATGCTTCAGAAAGTGAGCAAAACAGAAATGCTACGGGAAAGAAAACAAGAGCAGTCGTTAACGACTTAGTGGCAGTCATGCAAAGTTAAAAATGTCACGAAAGTATTTCGTGTTATTATCAAGCTTGTGATGAAATAACGAAACATTGTTTTATGCACTGGGAATGAAATGTTTTATTGGAAAAACTTGTGCTTTACACATTAATATCATATCGTAATTCTAAGAAGTCACTGAAGCGCGTGGTAATACGTCTTATTTTAACGCAGTCTACGGTATGTGTATTTCTTACCTTTACTTACTTTTACCTTTATTTCCTTTTATACATTCATCATAATTTATGTACACTCACCTTGTGTGACAAAAACTTGCTCTGTTCCTCAAATTTTACAATCCTGACTCACTGCCGGATTCAACTAAACTGAACCGCTTTATCCCCATGGCAGAACACGAGCATATCGCCCTTCCGGTGGAACAACGACCTAACTGCAAATACTGCAATTTTACAGGAGCGACAAAAACTGAAATGAAATTATTGGGAAAACCTGTAAAATTGCAGGGGCCTGTAAAATACCTGTAAAATTGCAGTATTTCCATGTTCAAACTGTTTTAAAAATGTTTAGGTTCTAATATATTAATTCTAATTATTTCATTTCAGTTTTTTTGTCGCTCCTGTAAAATTACAGTATTTGCATCTTCAAATTGTTTCAAAATTGTTTACGTTCTAATACCTTAATTCTAATAATTTTATTTCATGTTTTTGTCGCCCCTGTAAAAGTGCATTATTTTCATGTTCAAACTGTTTTTAAAATGTTAGCGTTCTAATACATCATTTCTAATTATTTCATTTCAGTTTTTTGTCGCTCCTGTAAAATTGCAGTATTTGCAGTTAGGTCGCTGTTCCACCGGATGAGTGATATTATGTTCTTAATCCCCAGACATCTCTCTTTTCGATGTGTTGTAGAAATAGCTTCTAGGTCATTTCGCCCCTAAAATTTGGTAGTTCCACACAGAAGCGGCGAATTACTTTGCTTCTTCCAGCTAAGGTACGAAATGGCACTTTAGTTGGACGAAGGTTTGGTAGGATAAGTTTTCGTTCCTCATACAATTTGATTTTCACCGTTAATACTTGTTGCGACATCTCTTTAGACTGAATTGGTTTGTTCTACTGCTAGAATACGAATTCGTTATGTACCGTATTTGTCGGCGTAAAGAACGCACCCCCTTTTTCTATACACATATTTAAGGGAAAAAAACTTAAACTTTAATCAAGAATTTCCATAATGATTTACTCTACTAATTTTATAGTTATTTATGTCCATAAAAAATGTAACTATGGAACCTTTGCCCGGTGGATTTTAACTACACTGAAGTGCCACTGAATTAGGGATACCTACCTAGTAACGAGTTGGGCCTCCTCTGGCCTTGATAACGGCTGCCACACGACGAGGCATAGATTCAACAAGTTTCTGGAAACGTTCCACGGGAATGGCTTGCCAAATATTGGCTAAAGCTGTCCATAATTCAGTAAGGTTCTTTGGTGCTGTGTGATGGCCTTTCACGCCTTGTTCCAAAACATCCCAAAGATGCTCAATAGGATTTAAGTCTGGGCTTCTAGGTGGCCAATTCATGACAGAGAAGTCAGAGGAATACTCATCCAACCAGCCAGTAGCCAACCGGGACTTGTAAGAGGTACAGTTGACTTGCTGGAAAACTCCATTACCGTGCGGATAACAGAACAGCATAAACGGATGGAGGTGATCACCCAGCAACTCTACGTACCGAATTGCATTGAGGGAGGTTGGTACACGCACCAAAGATCCCAAACTGTGCCACGAAAAAACACCCCTGACCATGATTGAGCCACCATGCCCTTGTACAGTTCCAGCCAGGCATGCAGGATCCATGGCTTCATAAGCCTGACGCCATATTCTCAGCCTCCCGTCGGCATTAAGTAGTCGGAATCGAGACTCACCACTCCCTGCTACTCGTTTCCAGTCCTCTACACTCCAGTCTCTGTGCTCTCTTGCCCAGGCAAGACGTGCAGCCCGATGGCGAGTATAGAGCAATGGTACTCTCGTAGGTCGACGGCTCCCGAAACCCATACGGTGAAGCGAGCGTTGCACAGTCCGTTTACTGACTGTACGACTGGCACCGTCATTAAACTGGGTGGTAATTTGAGCTAATGTTTGGCTTCGCTGGCTACGTACAGTACGCCTGAGCCGTCTCTCACCACGCACTGTCAAGGCTAATTGTCCTTTGCAGTTTGCCCGATTGCTAGTTTTTTTTCCACCATCCGTGAATTCTTGGTATACTCTTGACACTGTCGACCTTGAAAATCCTAGCTGTCTGAGGATTTCGGAAAGTGAATGGCCCATGCGTCGCGCACCTACGATTTGTCCGCGACCGAAGGCGTCTAAATCAGGCAGTTTACCCATACTGGCAATTCCAACAACTAATTCAGAACAACCACAGTACGCGCTATATATGCAGTTACCACAGCGCCCTCACTTGCGCTTACATGATGCGTAGCGCTACACAATTTGCATAGGCTTTGCTATCCCTAATTCAGTGGCACTTCAGTGTATATTTTACTGAAATGATCCCTCTTTCAGTAATGAGGCAGAAAACATATCACGCAACTTTTTTTACAGAACAGAACAAATTATGGAAACGATTTATTCGAAATCACCTTTTCGCAGAAACAAAAAACAAAATGCAATAGAATAGTTATACATATATATTCATATAAACCCGAAGTTTTACACAAATTGAAATTTCAACTCATAATTTTGATAACCGGCGCATATGACGCCCCCCCCTCATATTTTGATCGGATTTCGATGGTAGAAAAGTGCGTCCTGTATACGCCGGTAAATACAGTATTCTGTAACTCAAAAATTTTGTTTAAGGACCGTGTCGTGAAAACGGTGTCTGTGCATTAAGTTCGCAAGAGGTTGAGACTGCACAAAAAAGTAAAACTTGTGTATGATAGCAAACATTTTGATAAATGCCTATGTACTTTATTCCTTCCGATATATTACCTCAATCACTAATCTACCAGGGTGTGAAACTATTCCTCTTGCGCATCCTTATAAATACCAAGGAATTACCCTAAATTCTGAATTAACCCGGAATCTTCAAATCGGAGAATTTGTTCGTAGGGTGAAGGACCAAAGTTATTTCACTCCCTTTTTTTAAATCTATAATGACCACCAATCTGTTAAAAATAATTTGCATCTGTTTGTAAGACCTTCAATTTGCTGATTATTGCCAATCACTATCTGAGCGTTACCGCAGCTGTCCAACTATGGAGATTGTCTTTCAAAACCGTACGCTCCACTACTTTGCTAGAGTTCAGAAATACATATGAAATCACACAATCCTCAAAGATATCGAGCTTTGAACATTTTTTTTTACGGAAATTAAGAAACTTGCTTTGAAATTTGTATTAGCTCGTTTTGTTCTCTACCTGTTCTTCACTGGCTTCCGTTTGAGACTCGAGTTAATCTTGACGACTCCAAAATTGCCGGTTCTTGTTAATAAGGACCTACAGCTCTGTTCTACGAGAAAGTATGGAGCTAGGCAACACCAAATTTTAATTCTGCATTTCAGCCTTCCCCTCAAAATTTCTCCCTCTTTAGCGGGATTTACGTTATTTGCAGCCCTGATCCCGCTAGTTAATAAGACGCGCATTTGGGGATCGTCTAACTTACTGTCGGTTAAAGTCTTCCTCTTTATTGTTGTTAAGGTACCTGGAGATAAGAATGGGAACAGATTTTCTCTTCTTGGCATAAGCATTAGCTCTAAATTTCAGTTTGTATGATTTAATTTCAGAATATTTAGGTTCAGTTTTCCGATTAGACGTTTGGAGGGGAAAGCCGGAGGAATAAAGATAAAACTGTTTGAAACACCTTGAACCCCGTGGCCTTTAATTGAAAAATAATGGCTGATCACTCCTACACCTCCATCAAACTCCGATGTGAAATAGCCGTTCGTTCAACAGTAACATCACATAATACAGCTCGAAGAGCTGTTCCCCATGGCAGCACCTTTACGCGACCACTCGAACCACTCAATTTTGCCAACCAGGATCACCTTTCAATCTCCATGTTATTTATTTTATGATTTATTCATTTTTTTATTATTCAGCTTTTGAGTGGCAACTTCAACGGAGGTCTCCCAGAGAAAGAGACTGAGGCCCTGAATAATATCGAAAACATTTTATAAAACGCTTCAGGATATCCTCACACGTTCTGAAATCGGAGAAGCGATTCCATTTCAGGCGTGTCGCGTCTCGTTTTGTGATTCTCCAGTTCTCTGCGAACCGCTCTGAATACGGAAATAAGTGACGAGATGTCGTGCCGAAAATTCACGGTCGCCCTGGCAAGAGAATTTATTTGCACGCGAGACAATCGAAAAGAAGCGGGGCACAGTCCGACACCCAAAGATGCCGGAGACTGATAGGTCCATATAAAAGATGGAACTTTGGGAAAAAGGAGAGGAAATGTGTCTCAAACGCCGTGCCAGGAGGATGATATCGGTAACGTATAGTTGTTCATGAATTTTACTATGTGTTAATGGCTATGTAATTAATTATGTACATTCAGAATAATTAGTGAGCAGATTTCACTTTCAAAAATATTAAAAGACTTTGTTATTGAAGAAAAAAACACAGTTAAAGCTCATATTAGTTTCAGATTGTTTTGTTTTTAAATTAAGACTATCACGATAACCTAAACAAATACCGCACTTTTTAAGGATTCGTTCTTTAAATCAGACATTTACTTTTAAATCTGATCTTTTAGACGAAGAAGGTCATTTACAGCAAGGATTTAACACTTTATAAACATGCAGGTGACGGAATATTACCTGTTTAATTATACAACGCTTATCTTCGGACAAAGGTAAAATAATTTCGTTTCTATTTCGTCTATGCGTTTCCTAGGAGTCAGGAAAATTTCATGCGCTTACACCTGGATATGTGAAAATCATTCCGAAGCAGTTATTTACTTTATTTAAATTATTTTGCTCTGTTTTTGAGTTGAAATAAAACCATTTTTCATCTGATGATGCCAATAAATTCAAATTGTTGACAATGGCACGTATAAATAAAAAAATGAAATTCCGACTATGATTTCAAGTGTTATGTGACTTTTAGTACCGAAATCATCCAATAAAGCCCGTGGCACGAAAGTTAAGATGTGCAAAATACCCCTGGTTTTAAAAGACTTTTTTTATGTGCGTGCCATGTTAAAAAAAAATCTAATTTCTTTTCTAAATGTTAAATCATTATTTTTGTATGATGAGCAGATTAATTACTTAATTACAAATTAAGTAAATGATCTTATTTCCATTACTACACTTTAAAGAAAATAATTAATAGTTTGAAGAATTTATTGTAGTTGTATAGATTGTCCAGCTTAAGCGTGATTTTCATTATAATTTGGGCTGCATTTCTACGGATGTAAAGAATTTATATTAGGCATAAACATATAAAATATTTGTTAGTAGTGCTAAAACGTAATTATTACCCTGATAGTCTTTCCAAGCACATAATTGGTTGTTTTAGATTTAATGAATAGCACGTTCTGTTGCTTAAAATTAGTAAAACAAAAATAAATGATTAAAGTAAGTAAATAATTACTAAAAAGTAAATAAAAACTAGAGTAATTAAAATAATAAATAACTCTTAGTCATAATAAATGTCTAAGTTAACTTAGGTTATTGTTTCCAATAAAACAGTAACATAGTAAGTCTTCTAAAGTGATTCCATTGGCTCCTTGGTTGCAATGTTTGTGACGTCAGTCTACTTGCGGTCTCCTAAACTTAACTTTCACTTTGTCTGGCGCCGATTTTGGTGATCTTTGATAAAGCCACTGATTATTCCTTCTTCTGTTTCATGAAGATTGTACGGTGTCTAAGTGTGTTTATTGCTCAGATCATACTTATTAGAAACAATCCATTGGTTTTTAGACAGTATTGGCACAGCTGAAGACAAGATATTGTCTAAAAACCTATTTTTCACATTTCTATTCATATTTTTCACTTACAACTTTGTCAAATATATATATATATATATATATATATATATATATATATATATATATATATATATATATATATATATATATATATATATATATATATATATATATGTATGTATATATATATATATATATATATATATATATGTATATATATATATATATATATATATATATATATATATATATATGTAATATAATCATTACATCTCCTTCTTAAAATGCAACCTGAAAAGGAAAACTAGCTCAAATTTACATGGCTGGAGCTAGACTCAGCCTGAAAGTAATTAAAATTTTGAAGCAGTCGGGTCGAATCATTTTATTAGGAGCGATAGTAACATACGTCCTTTCATTTCAGATGCTCGGAGCGAAGTGTAACATCACCTTTCAACCTTACGCGCTAGAAGCGAGGTACATGTGGCTGTTGTTTAGAAATGTCAGCGGAATTTTGGGCTGGCGAGGCGAACTCACGCCTTTATCGAGACGTATACACGTGTAGAAATGCAACGTTTGCTATTTTATGGGAAGTTCTGTTGCTATGGGTTTTTAAAGCGTTAAAGTAATGTTACTGGGGATTGGATTTAGGAAAGGGAATTTAACTGATAGAATGGAGGGCCTAATATTTAATTTATTACATATATATATATATATACTAGCTATATATATATATATATACATATATATATATATATATATATATATATATATATATACTATATATATATATATATATATATATATATATATATATATATATACTAGCTGAATACCCTTGCTTCGCTACGGAGTACATTCAAATTAAATACAACGGTCAATGTATGCAATTAATTTGTATGTTTAATATGCATAAAACATACTATTTTGAATTAAATTCTTAAAAAGCTTCCATCACAATTAGTCTAGTGGTTAAATTTTACCTTTACCGTATTTCAATATAATTTTTTGGCGATTTATTTCTTTGTTATGCACATGACACAAAATTAATTTAAAGTATCACAAAAAGAAAAGAAACCACGTGATCAGTATTTAATAAATTAAATTATAAAAATCAATTTTTAAAAATTCACCAAAAATCAGAAAATGGAAGTAAAGATTCGAAAAAGATTTCATTTTAAAGGAATTTTTAGGATCGTTCTCTTGATATAAATTTTATAACCCTTAGATTATTATTTTAAATGCAAACTTAAAAAAAGTTACAAAACAGATTAAAAATTTAATTAAAAAAAATCTATGAAGAATTTTTCAAAAATCTTTTTTACTGCACCTCTACACTATAAGAAAAATCGCCATGCAAAATTTCAGCTCTTTAGGTCCAGCGGTTTGGTCCATCGTTATCTGTCAGTCAGAGTCAGCCAGCCACTGAACTGTTATATAAATAAATAAATAAATAAATATATATATATATATATATATATATATATATATATATATATATATATATATATATATATATATATATATATATATAGCTAGAAACAGAGATAAAAAATTCTACCATATTTGTGAGGGGCTAAACTTTCCGATTCAAAACACTAATTACACGCATATCACGTTTTACCTTAAAGAGGTTAAGCGTCAAACGTCCAAAAAAGCAGGGTTAAAAATACAAATATGCTTTAAAAAAAATTATACGTGAAATGCGATATTGCTATTTATCCTAGTCAAATGTACATTTCACACAGACTGAATTCACGACTGAATTCAATATTAGGCATCGAAACATCAGAACTATATATAGGTATCATAAATTTGAGTAACTGAGGCATAGAAGCTTGCAGAGAGCATTTTCGTGGTCTTATAGGGACATCGGAGGAAAAGACCGACAACTACTGTATAAATGTAGTTCTTTGTTTGACCATTTGAGGACTTGCAGAAGCAAAAATGTCTAACAAGTGAACTTGTTTCAATTACTTACAAATACGACAAAAACTGGTTTACGATTTTTTCAAAGTTCAGTTTCATTTAAAAAGAGAGTCAAAACAGTTTAGGAATTGATAATGTTCTATTAACTCTCTCCCAAAGAAAAATAGAAAAAAAAATCTTGTTTTAAAACTGTTAGTGACCCACTGATTTTGATTTTCAGTATAAAGTTTCCTGGAAATGAAATAATTAAGGAAGTCGATGGAAGTAATACAGCGATTCCGCAAAATTTTATAAATCCGAGTTTTCCACTTGATAAGCGAGTTTATATCCGTATGTTTGATGTTGAACCATCCATATATTCTTATTTCCGTGCTAAATCTGGATTTATTATTAATGAGGGATCCTATTAATAGAAATCCTACATGCATTTTTAATGGCTACTTTGTTGTTGTTTGTTCATAATTATCCTTTAAAACGAGGCTCTTTTTTTGAAAGAGACACACGTAAGTCATCAGATGCATTTAAGCAATTTCTGGCTTTTGTTTTGATGTGCAAGAGTGATAAAAAACTCATTTTCCAAAGGTAAGTGGGGGCAAATGGTAAAAGTGTCTCTAATGCTGCCTTTTCCAATTCTGGATAAAGTTCTAACTGCGTACACCAGAACTGTTCTAAGTTCAGTTTTTCAAATTCCATTTCAATACGTGCATTAGCTCGTAGTGCGATAAGATCGCCTTTTAATAAAACGTTGTCGTCCATTGAATTTAGGACAAACAAAAATGGATTGAGTATCCATCTATTCATTTTGCTTTTATTTCCCGTGTAAAACTATCCATCAAATGATTCACTCAATTGATAATTTTTATTAAAAATTTAGAAACTTCTCTCCACCCCCTAGAAATGCTCTCTCGCACCCCCAGTTTAGAACCACTGAACTGGGGGATATCGCCTGTACTATTTAAATGAATAATAATTTTTTCTTTGAAAGATGAAACGTGGCGAATTTGACTGCAAATGGACCTTCAAAGGTTTATCATTTTCTGAATCAAATTGAGAGGCAGTGACTCTCAGCTAAGAAAATATCCTTTTATTACCAGCAAAGCGCATTTTTCGGAGTTCATAGCAATTACTAGTTAACACATAGAAACAAGCAAGAAATTATAATTTTCTGGGTTTGTGTTATCAAATACGGAGAACTTAATTTTATTAAGGTTTTGTTCGATAATCCTTTAATCTATTTCTCTATTTTTGTTTAAGTTTTGAGGCATAGAGAAGTTTCAGAATCATAGATCGTTGAACTTTAATTGAATTAATGAAAGCGAATTTCCGCTTCTTGCATTGTGGTTTGTTGGTAAGAAATTATTGAGTGGTAAGTGGACGACATCAGATATATAGTTTGTAGTTACATACGGGAGCTAGACTTACGAGTTTGTTTTTACACTTTTGCGATGAAGTTTACAGCTTTGTACCACAAGTTTAGAAATCTCCCCTAGATTTGTTTTACATGATTTAAGAATGGAAAGAAATGACATAAGAAATATAGCCCCAAAACAAGGGAAACAAGTTCATAGAGTTTAATTTTCAACAATTAATTGTGATTATTTTAAGGGGACTCACTACCCTTAAATATTTAAAACATTCGATTTTTTGAAAAAGTATATGTTAAAGCCTGATCATTTCTGAACAAAATAAAGCAAACCGCATGAAAATATTCCGCTTAGTTCCGGAGATATTGATATTCTAAATATTTAATTACTGATCAAGTTTATGGTAAGAAAAATTTTAAACTCATTTTTCTCAAAATGTAATTTTGCATCATTCCGCAACTGATATCTCAAAAACTATGAAACATAATTCCATGAAATTTTTATCACTGCATAATCATGTTATTTTATTGCGTCTGAACTAGAATTATTGCAATCATTGCACATTTTGTTATTTTTTCAGGGGTAAATTAATGCAAACATTTAAGGAAATTTTAAGTATATTTTGAGCAGTTTTAAAAAAATTGAAAAAATATTTTAATGTTGAATGTTTTATGTTCAATTGCATTTTGAATTATTTATTTTAAATATAAAACAGGAATTATACATTTAAGTGTAAAATTAATTTCATAGTTCTGCTCGCAAGCCAGTATACAATAAAAATGCTTAAAAAACAAGGTATATCTAAAGCATTTAAAAAAAATTATTTAAAATTACTTTAAGAGTTGAAAATTTGTTTATTAAAATAAATATATCAATTTATCATATACAGGTAACCCTCCTATAACACGGTAGATAGGTTCCTAGAAAATGCCGCGTTGTGTGAAACCGTGTTATATGAGACCCAGATAGAGTTCAAAAAAGGGGGGTTACATTCTAAAAACTTATTAAAAACAAACATTTATTGAAAAATTTCATATAAGCAACTTAATTTTTATCAAAAATATAAATATATAACACAAAACGAAAAGTAACAAAAAATTATTTCATTTAATGCGACCATAATTTAATAAATTTCTTCCTCATCGCTGCTCAGTACAATCAAACGAGAACGTTTTTTCGATTGAACGATATCACATTCATTTTCAGAACCTTTTTCTTCATTAGATTTTTTGCACCATCTATCCTCTTTAAAAAAATCTATAATTTTGGTTTATTTGCTGGTTCTTACAAGGTCATTGTTGATTTCACGGCATGGAGATAGACAATTTTGCAGCTCCCTTTTGAATTTTCGGCTTCTTTCAGCGGAAGGGTCTGCATTCAAGAAAAATGATTCAAGATTTTTGGCTAAGCTTAGGCTTTCTTGTAATTTTATAGAGTTATAAATGAAAAAATTATAATTTGTTTATACATTTTCATGTAAAACCACTGTAGTTCATTATTCCTTACCGTCATTAATTTAAGGTAATTTAGTTTTTAAATGTGTTAAACAAAAATCATGTTATCTAGTGCTATAGAAGTACTGTGTTGTACAAAGGTTTTCGCAATTTTTTTATCGTGTTAGAGCTAAACCGTGTTACAGGATGCAGTGTTATACGAGGGTTCCCGCAATTTATCTTATCGTGTTAGAGCGAAACCGTGTTGTAAGATGCCATGCTGTAGGAGGGCTACTTGTACATAAAATTTGGAAAAATTGAGAGTAAATTGAAATAGTTACAGAGTCAAAAAGTATGAAAATATGCCTTATTTCCTCGACTTAAGAGTCGGGAGTCCCCTTAAGTTTTGTCCCAAGACTTAATTTGAGGGCATAACGGAGAGTACAGCAACTTACAGTACTCTTTGATATTTAAAATGAAATGCAAATGTGCGAAATTAATTTTTCTTGTTTTACTTGAACTCTAGAAAATAAGAACAAAAATCATGCTGTCCCCTAAGTGCTCTAGATGTCGCACACAAAAGAAAGATATTCTATGATACCCGCATTTCATAACCACTAGACCAAAAGATATGAATAAAATGAAATGGGACAGCCATTCTTTTTACAGGATATAGAGGCAGATTGAATGGAGTGATCAAACATCAATTTCAAGGGAAAACCCTCCAAAAAATCTTATTATCAGTATCTTAAGATCTATTGATCTTTAGAAAAATGAAAGAGGTATATTACATGAGGCTATTTGAGGTATTACCCGAGGCTTGATTGACCCGAACTTTGATTTTGAATATTGAAAATTTATAGATTATCCTTTTTTTTTTAATCCAACGGTTAAAATGAAAAAAAATTAAAACTTTGTTAAAAACATTAGCTATTTCTGAGACAAACGTTTAGATTAAATTCATTTTCTTATGTTTTACGAAACATTTAGTGATAGAAACTAATGATTTGAGGTAACAAATGAGCAATAATACAGTTTGGATCTGGGCACTGGAGTCGCAGATCTTTTGCATTTTGCAAGTGGGAAAATTGTTACAATAGCAGCTGCTGTTTCCTGGCGTAATTATTAATGTGAGAACATAAGTTAACTGTGATAGGAATCACACATCATGATGTGTCAAGGGAAAAGAAGAAAATTTTCTTAAAACAAGTCTTTGATAACCAGTTTGAATTGAAAATGTGATCATAAATAAAATGACTAACCTTGTTATTAATAAAAGGCAATTTACGATTGAAATTCAATTTATCGGGTGTTAAAGCCAAAAAAAAAACTGCATTTATTCAATAAAATATTCTAGGAAGTTTGCAAGAGGCTTGATTTGATAAGAAAATATTATCATAATTAGTACAGAGGACTTCAATATTGGTTAACATTTGCTATAGCTAGTTAAATAATAACTAAATCAAATCTTAGCGTAACAGACATATATATATATATATATATATATATATATATATATATATACAATACAGTCGAACCTCGTTATAACGAACTTCAAGGGACATAAGGTTTTGTTCGCTTTATCCGGTGGTTTGCTATATCCGAAACGTTAAGAAAAATGCTAGAGTTCACAAAATGTATAACTCATTAGTTGCAATGTGTATTCAATAATGATGTATTAAAAAAATGATAAAATCTATTAAAAATGATCATTAATGAATTAAATCGACTAAAATCGATTACATTAAATTGACACAATACAAATTAAATTACGTATAGTAGGAAAATGGCGAACCAAAATTTTCTTTCGTTATATCCATGAGTTCGTTATAAACCGGGTTCGCTATAATGGGGTTCGACTGTACCAGGAATATTTTCTTATTGATAAAAAGCAAAGGTTTAAATTAACTTACCGGCTTCAAAGGGAAAGAAATATTTTCCCCCACTTTAAAATGCTTCTAGAGAAAACTTTCAACATTATTTAAATTTTTATTCACTGTAGTTAAGGTCATACATTTAGAAATACAAACGTATGCTATGAAGACTGTCGGTAGAAGCTGAAGAAGTTATGAAGAAACAAGTTTGTTACTTTTTAAAATTCTTCACAGGTGTCAGATGTTCTATTTAGAGGTAAATAGACTGTAAAAAAATAATATGCTCACCGATATAACATTCCATAACTTGCACTGTGTTTCTTAAATCCGTGTTTATTACCTTTTCGTCCCTAAAAACAAGTGGTTATTTTTTTCCTATTTCTCTGTTGAAGATAAAAAAAAACATCGTAATAACCGTTAATGCCATTTGTTAAAAAAATGAATTCCCAAAATTTCTGGAATCAATTGAAAAATAATTACAAGATAAAAAGACTTTTTATATACCATGTTTTTAAATTTTCTGTTGAAACGTATAAACTTGACAATTCTATGTATTAATAAATACTTCTTTAAAAATTTTTTGAGGAATTATCCCATTAACTTGAAATAAAATGATGAAATGCGTAATAAAGAGAACAATTATAAGAAATTTTCAAACATTTATTTATTGAATAACATATATAAACACATTACCCGAATAATTGCAACAATATTATAACCACCCCACCCTCCTTTCAAAAAAAAAAAAAAAAAAAAAAAAGAAAAAAAAATGTAATTTACATGCAGCTTCTTCATGAGCTGCAAACGAATTCGCATCTTCCATAGTTAATTATGGATTTCAAAATTATAAATTATAATCTATAATTTGAAGGAAAAAATCAATGAATTTCACAGAGAAAATATCGCAAATAACATGTGGACATAAATGTGTTATCCCATTGTAATGAAAATGTAATATGCTTGGTTCACTATTACGTTAATAGATGGCTCCTGTAGCGCAGTTACTTTTGGCTCCAGACGCGACTCGTATTTTTACGTAATGGATTTTAAAATATGGAATAGAGATGGCTAAAAGGATTAAAATAATGCATTGTCATCGTGTTCTGAGCTATTCTAGAAGTTTCAAATGTCTAGCTAGTCGGGAAGGTAGTTAAAAATCGATTGCAAGATTTCTATCAGACAAACACACCCACAAACACACAAACACACACACAAACAAGAAAGCAAGTTAATAAAAACAAGGTAATAATGTTTTGCAAAATTAGTTCGCTGTAGGTGATTTGTTTTATAATGTTTTTTATATCTCAGATTCAAGATAAGGAAACGTTACAATAATTTATATTTCGTTGCATCCGAGCACAATCTAAGCAGGACACGCATAATTAAGGAATTAAAATTCCTTCTCTGAGTAGCGTAACAAATTGTAATTTCGAAACTCAATTATTTAAAATAGTTTCCAAAATACTAATTTGTTACTCTGCTTAAAGAGAAGCATGGTCTGGTCTTTTTTGCTTGAAGGGTGCCCCTAAAACAATGCTGTGCCCTCGGACAGAAAAGACTGTTTTCCGTCAGTCAGCTGTCTCCAATTTTTATGAATCCATAGTACGTGTGTGAGCCGGAGTATGCTTTCTTAATTTGTTTTGTTAGAGAATATGTATGTGGTTTTGTATAAAAGTTTTTGTTTATTGAAATTTTATGTTTTTGCCTTTCAACATCATCCGTGCCTCAACAACTCAACATATTTAAAACCCATTATATATATACAGAAGGTCGTTCGCACTTTATGGATACGATTTTGATAGTTAAGTTTAATGTATAAATGCCGCATTTTTTGCGGCGATCTGCTTCTGTCTGATAGCCATGGTTCTTGACAATTGCTCTAGCTCGAATTTTCCATGAAAGTGAACTTTTTCTTAGTACTGCCATGTCAATTTTTTCCCATTCCTCTTGGACCGTTTTCCAATGTTCGTTCAGTGTTCTTGGATGCCGTTTTCCTAAGGCTCGTTTTAATAAACCGAAAGCGCAAAAGTCCGTTGGAGAAGCGTCAGGTGATTTTACAGGAATTTCAATAAATGGGATACATTTTATTCCTGTTTCTGATTCTTTCTTTGTTAAATAAGCGGCAGTTAATTTAGACGTGCGACTAGAGGATTTGACCATATGAAGATCAACTTTATCAATGTCCTTTCCATATAAGGCTGGAATTTCTACTTCAAAAATTGGTTCTAAAATATTCTGCTGATAGTAGAGTGAATTGATGTTGGCTTAACTTGTGACTGTTTTGATTTTTAACTTGCCGTTGTAACAAAATCCTGCAAGTACCATGAATCCCTTTGGGAACTTTTCTGTACACTGACGAAGCCATTTCGTACGGTCAATCCCGTCAGTTAAGCAATAGAAAATTGATCCTTTTTTTATGTCAGTCACTTAAATGCCCCCATGCCTCATCCAGTGTTACCACAAACTTCCATTTTTCAGCAGCTAGGTGTTTTTCACATAATTTTCTACAAATTGGTTTTCTTTCAGCAAAATGATTTGGCAAAAGCAGATGAACTTAAGGTTTAAACATCTTTTTTAACGTCAAATCTTTATGAATGATTTTACTTACAGTGCCAGAAGATATTAAAAGTTTCGATGCAGTGGATTTTTGAGTCGGCAGATTTTCTTTTAGGATCAGAGAGTTCACTTTGTTGATATTTACCTGCGTTCGAATAGTCTTAGGATGAGGTTTCGTGGTCATGTTTTCATTTTTACTTTCAGTTAGATGTTTTGTCCCTTTCAAATTTAATTATTATAAATAACTTTTTTTGAAATGCCATAACTGCGATTTTTACACCACTTTATAATTTGATTATACGAATATTTCTCCTCGGATAGCGCAGTCACGTAACCTTCGAGCAATCTCTCAATTTCAGAAGCCATTTTCAAATAAATCTTTTATTGTACATTCCAATCAAAACAAAACAGTAGCAGTCGACTACTCTGAAGTCGCCAAATTTTTATCTCAAAATGCAAAAGCTAAAAATAAATTACAAAATCGTTTCCATAAAGTGTGAACGACCGTCTGTATATATACAGTCGATTCCGGTTAATTTGACCACATCGGTACGCGATCATTTTGGTCCTAATAACCGGCTGGTCCGATTAAACGAACATGCTTTATGTTACAAGACGGGATTCGGTCCAAATTAGAGGCTGGTCTGATTAACCGGTGGTCAAATTAACCGGAATCAACTGTGTATATATACATATATATATATATATATATATATATATATATATATATATATATATATATATATATATATATATATATATATATATATATATATTTGTAATATCTTAAATATTATGCTCTCCATTCTAACATTTAAATTCAATTTCCTAAATCCAATCCCCAGTAATATTAATCTATCGTTTTAAAGCCCTTAGCCATAGAACTTCCCATGAATCGCATACCTTTGCATTTCTACACATGTATTGAATTCAGGAGTGGGTTAGCATCGCGAGCCCCCAAATCTGCTGACCCTACAAATAATAGTCACATTTTTTTTCTCTCCCTCTCGCGTTTAATGTAGAAAGGTGATATGATTCTTAGCCGTTCTTCTGAAATGAAAGGATGTACTTTTGTCGCTCCAATAAACGATTCGGTCCAACTGCTCCCAAATTTAATTTTATTCCTTTCAGGCTGAGTCTAGCTCCAGCCATGTAAATATAAGCTAGTTTTCCTTTTCAGGTTATAATTTAAGGGCGTGATGTAATGGGTATATTACTTACACACACACACACACACACACACACACACATATATATATATATATATATATATATATTACGATTAGTTACTTTATATACGAATATTAATAAGCCCATTAAAAGACCAAGCCACTTGCCCATGACAGAACTTGTTTTTTTTTTCTAGGTACTACTTTGTTCATTCCTGTTTGCTGTCTCTGCTCAGTATGAAAACCAGCCTCTGACCCTACAGCATCTACCATTCATTCTACAGTTGCCAGACAGAGGCGAACAAAATCTGCCAAATCTAAGGTATTCAATTGTCGACAACGGTAAAAATGAAGAAGATAGAAACGAAGTTACTATTAATGAAGGGAACAGCTGGAATCCCAATCTCAGAAGATACGACGATCCTATTCAAGTGCCAAACAAGATAAGTTACCCAGAAGACAGAGAGAGAAATGCTAGGTAAGTGAGGGAGCCCATTTTAATAGTGATGACTATCTGTAAAACAAGTTAGGATATATAGTATACCACTAGATTATTATCCATGGCTAATTCGCAAGTTTACACCAAATATTATTACTGATAATTTGGATAGTTTAATTGCTAGTACCTCAGGATCAATCCGTCTTTTAAAAAATGAAAGAGATATCCGTCGATATCGCCCACTCTCAGATAATCTACTTAGCACTGATAGTTTTCCCATCAGATTGCATTTTGTAAGAATTTAGCGAATTTTGGCTAAATCATGAAAGCAACTACGCAGATGCTGATTAAACTCTTCCTTCTCGCTCCCGTCAAAATTACAGGTAGAGATTTCGCCCTCTATTTCTCGTGCCCGTGATATTTCCGGGCTGGAGTGTTCAAAAGTATCACACCAAAAAGATTTAAAAATTCCATTTCATTTACCCTGTAAAAAAATTTATTTCTCATTTTACATACCAGATGGCAGCATCGGTCTATTTACAATGTAATTCCGGTGGTGTTTTTTAAACTATAAATAGATGAGGCAGATCAAGAAATAAATGGAATCCTCCGGAAAAATAGGCACTTTTTTTACTGTTTTCTTGAAAATTATCCTATCGTTAAAGGGTTAATTAGTATCTTGTAGTCTACTGGTATTTAGAAAATGGAAAGATATATTAGATGTGAAAGTTATGTCAAACCAGTTAGCGTAGATTATTCCCTATCAGATTACAACTCACAGCTTGCCGTTTGATGAGTTGTTGCTCAATTAAATATGAATTAAATTAAATATGAAGACACTCTAATAAATATTAAGTTTTAACCTCATGATTCCAAGTTTATAATCGCTGAATCCTTTTCCTATGGATAAAGTTTTAGAACTTAAAACCCGTAAAACTTAGATACAGTTTTACGGATTACAAATAAAAAATGAAATTAAAAAAAAAAATATGTTAAAAAGAGAATAATAGTGCAGAGTAAAATAATATTAATTAAAACTGGCAGTTAATCTAAAATATTAATTTTTTTTAAAATATTTTTTTCCAAATTTGAATCGATTGTGGACAGTTGAATTGCACATCAAAAGCGGCATCTAACTTCCGCATTTTATGTTTGTTGCAGTGTTGAGAAAAAATGGGAAGCAATACAAGACAACAAACAGCAAACTGCTGTTTTGAATAAATTTGAAGAATTTTTTTTATGTCATACCCAAACTGGAGTAGTCAAACCTGCGGTTTAAATTGCATACTTAAGATAACTTTTCATTAGGGAATGATAAAGTTTCCCTAACATCTATATTAAGAATACTTGAATAATGAATGCTATGCTATGAATTCTTTCTATCGCTGCAGAATATGGAAATAGAGATATTAGTAATGTTACTATTCAAAGGCTTTAATCGTATTAACGCTACTAGATGGCAGCACTAAAGCTTTTGTGATGGATCTGTAAGAGCTAAGAGGAAGAGCAGAATCGAATAACCCTCCAAACATGATTGTAATAATTTTTGACAGCTGCAAAAAAATAAATTTACTAAATTCAGATGTTTCAAAAGAGCGAATCATAAACATATACCACATTATATTGAGTCAATTCATGCTTTTTTTTAATTAATATTCCATGATCAAAAGGCCGGCAAACACCTTGGCCCGCTTTAATCCAACTGAATCGATTGCTCAAAAATTAGAATTCCCGCCCTACAGTAATCTATTCCAGTTTCGTCAACTACACCCACCAATAAACATTCAACACTCTTTTAGAAGTTTAATACAGAAAAGCAATAATTTTCATTTCCTACTGGGTTTTTAAAATATCAGTCGTGTAAATTTAGGTTACTCATATTTTGAAGCGATGTTGTTCCCAACAGTGGAGACATGTTTGGAGGGTTTTTCGATTCTGCTCTTCCTCTTAGCTCTTACAGATCCATCACAAAAGCTTTAGTGCTGCCATTTAGTAGCGCTAATACGATTAAAGCTTTTGAATAGTAACATTATTAATATCTCTATTTCCATATTACACTTATATTTAGAATTTTTAAATTAGTAAAAAATTAAAGTTAATTTTCTTTAAATAAAGTTTAAAACACTTTCATCATTACAAACAAGTAGTTATGAAAATATTTTCTTTTCAAAGGTAATCTACACATTGAGTTTTCAGGCTTATTTGTGAAGTAATTTTTTACTAAAATGTGCTAAAAAATATATCTGTATAATACAAGATTTAACTTAAGTGGTAGACATAAGGTCTTTACTTGTAGTGTTCTATTATGGCAATAATTTATGACATACTCACATGCTCAATTGTTATTGTTTCTTCAGTTTAGAGGTGAGCGAAGAAAGGGAGCTTGCACCTTTCACTGTACCATACAGCAAACTGTAATGACATTGTGGTTAATCAAAATTTGAAGTTTTCTAGTGTATTTCCAAACCATTAAGTTAAACTCGATAAGATATATATGAGATACAATTTAAAACTTAAAAATAAAAAATAAATGTTATAGCGTTCATTATGTACAACAAGCTGCTATTTACCATTAGAACTAACCCTTTATTAACTAGATAGATAATTTTGCGTAAAATTATTCAAATAATTTTTTTTTAATTTAAATTCAGATTTATGATTTTAATTTTTAATTTAAATTTAAATTCAAGTTCAGAATTGGTGTCGAATTCAATATTAATACATTTGCTTAATATCGAATTCGATTAGTAGACATTCATTTCAAGGTATTTCATGTTATAAATTTTTCATTAAGGATTAATTACTGCAAAATTGATAAAAAATTTTTTTACAATTTCTAGAATCTCGTCAGGAAATGTTCTTTAATGCTATTACTCTCAGAGAGAGAGAGAGAGACACGGATAGCGAAGAAATCAAAAATTTCTTATTATGTGTATTAGATAAAGCTGATAGATGGCAGCACTAAACATAAATGCAACATGGGCTTAAAAGGAAATAAATGGCTCCAGACGAAACACCATTTCATTTGTGAATTCAGTGTTTGCAAAATTCAATCTGCTCATTAAGTCTTTGCAGCATTCTTTCTACGAAAAAAAATGTGATGAGAGTGAAAAATTCATTTTCCTAGAAATTTAAAAAATACAATTGCAGATTTAAATCCAATTTTTGCTTTAAAAGAAATATCCCTAGGGCTCGTCCCTTTTCATCTAGTTGTTTGTTTGCACCATGGCTTGAATTTTTTAAACCTCGTTTTGAAGAAGTGGGTCTCGGAGTATTTCCTCAATTTATACCTGCCTTATTCTATCATTTAAGCCCAACTGTCCACTATCTGAAGAATTCGGTGTTGAAATCACAGATACATGAAAGAGGGCTTCTAAAATGCTAGGGAGACGATGAGATCTCAAAACTGCAGTTAATAAGTCAACGAGCTGTGGGGAAATTAAAACGAAGAGGATCTTTACCACATGTAAATTACTAATACTATAATTTCTTGGAATTGTATTTTAATAGGTATCAAGAACATGCTAATAATAGGCATGACAGCTATTATTCGAGATATCCTGAAAGATCTTCAAGAGGACGGAAGACGTCGAAGAGCCCCTATCAGCGTCAGAAACGACAAAGATATTCTAGGAAGGACGCCCTGAGCGTGCACAGAAACATCTTGCGTGACGAGAAGGGGCCGTCTACGGTTGAAATCAGGAGAAACCCCAGGATTGTAAAGTATATTGCAGGTAACTAACGGGTGAAAACAGAACTTCTCCCGTTTCAAAATGCATTATATTATTGTCCTTTATATTTATTGGCATACAAAATAGTGTTTTTAACGCATTGTCATGGTATCAGTACTAAAGAAAGTTCCAATTTTTTAAAAAGAAACTCCATTCTGTTCCAGACAAAAATGGATTCGCTTTACGGGAAGACCTTATTCAGCCCTTCCAAGACTCCATCAACCGATCTAAGCACAGACCAAGGATTTTGATGGCGGGGTCGGCTCCCCTCATGTCTCATGTGGTCACCTCGGCAATACAAGTGACCAATCATCAACCGAGCTCCGGCGGCAAGTATGTACCCCAGATAATCGACATGAAAGTTGGAAAGTGATGAATTCTTGAAAACTGGCAATGAATAAGATTGTACCTCGCATGAAGAAGAAGAAATATCTATTTATATTTTGTTATCACCCACTCTATTTGATGACCAATTTTTGGTGGTTGAATAAAAATATGTTTTGTATACATTTTAGCCAATTTCTATTTATTAACATTAGGATTACGTTCCTCCATAACGGTCCTCCGAAAAGCAAAATTTCAGATGTCCTGCGTCGCGAGTTATAATTTTGGCAGCGCGCCAAACCCAGTCTGTATCGCGTGGGCAAGCAGTAAACAGTTATATATATATATATATATATATATATATATATATATATATATATAATGTGTGTGTGTGTGTACATAACACATACATACATATATACATACAAAAGAGGTAAGCAACGATAAGTAATCCTACGTAATAACCCGTGGTAGTTTCGTTAGAAGAGACTACTTAAAACATTTTTTTTCAGTCGGGCCTGGGGTAGCCTAGTGGTGGTGCGATGGGAGGGTACTGGGTTCGAATTCCGACGAACGCCCTTCAGTACCTTCGTGTCTAGGCCGAATATACGCACGTTAAATCCGTAAACCGGAAAATTCACCTATGAGTTCAGGGAGGGTGGGAGAGGTAGGAGCGCCCAGATGTCACCCCTGGGGTTGCTCGCTCAAAATTGTGGTGGCACCACTGGGTGGTGTTTGTTCACCTATGCTGTGCTCCCAGTTGATAGCAACCAACGATTCTAGCGGATAAAGTGCGAATGTCTTCATTGACAAGTACCCCGGACTGACAAACGAACAACATTTTTTTTCTTTAGTCTGTTTGAAATCTCATTCGTGTCACTTCTTTTAAAACTTACTCTTACTTTGAATTTGCTCTATTGTTCCGATAGGACATGAGTGTGAGGCTTTCTGATAGCGCAGAAGTGGCCAAGATAAACTTTGTAAAGAGCCATTTGGAAATGGCTAAATTCTGAGAAGAGCCAAAAAACAGAAAAAAAGTTATATCGGATAGGAAAGAAATTTTTTAAGCATTGTTTTTTCTAATGTTTTTATTATATATATATCATTCTGCATTTGTCAGAATAATTAATATTTCTAAATTTTTAAATAACTTTAATAGTTATATTAATTTTAATTGTTTTACTAAATTATTCATATATGGCATATACTGAATTGTTGCAGTTCTTAGAAATTCAGTTAACTGTTGATTATAGCTGGAGAAAAAAAACTGTACAATGAGAAAATTTATTTTTAAAAAATTTAGAGAAGAATTTATAAGAAATTCTTGTATAAAATATATGAAAAATTGATCACTGAACCATGATCCATCCATCCATCCATCCATCCACACACACACACACACACACACACACACACACACACACACACACACACACACACATATATATATATATATATATATATATATATATATATATATATATATATATAATCTTAAATATTATGCCCTCTATTCTAGCATATAAACTCACTTTCCTAAATCCAATCCCCAGTAATATTAATTTATCGCTTTAAAACCCTTAAGGCGCATCTACACACAAGCGAATCAGCCCCCCGTCGCCTCTTGACACATTTTGGTGTCTATTAGGCCCCCTCCCCAACTTGGGGGAAGTATTTAGTCGCTTTGATCATTCGTCTTAAAACCGCTCTCCGGGGCGGTCTGAGTACGAATGATCAAAGGCACGAGGGACGCCATAAAACCTCCTCTCGGCGACGGAACTAATAAATCACTGCTTTCCCCTACACTTCGCTCTCTGTTTCGCGAATGTGTGCTCGCAGTGTTAGCCGCAGAACTTCCCATGAATCGCATGCTTTTGCTACACGTGTATATGTCACGTGTATATGTCAGAATTCGGGAGGGGGTAAGTTTTGCGAGCCCCAAAATCTGCTGACCCTACAAGTAATAGCCACATGTTTTTTTTTCGCCCTCTCGCGTTTAATGTTGGAAGGTGATATTATTCCGAGCCGTTCTTCTGGAGTGAACGGATGTATTTTCGCGCTAATAAACGATGCACTAAGAAGTTTGGCCCGAATGCACTTAAATCTAATTTTTATTCCTTTCAGGCTGAGTCTAGCTCCAGCCATGTAAATATGAGTTAGTTTTTCCTTTAAGGTTATAATTTAAGGACGTGATGTAATGGGGATATTACTTACTTACACACACACACACACACACACACACACACACATATATATATATATATATATATATATATATATATATATATATATATATATATATATATATATATAATTCATTTATTAATAGATATATAGATATATCTATTAATAAATGAATTAGATTTGAAGCCACTCCCACATAAATTAATTATATAAATGCAAACCATCAAATATCATTCCATTGTTGGATAATCGAATAGTTTTAGAATATTCCTACAGACATTTTCTCTAATTTAACTGTTTTACATGTTTTATGGTCCCTTGTATAAAACAAACGAGTGAGCTTAGAAAAATTTCGAGTAAGATTATACAGCAACAAATATTGTGCTGTCATTTTGTAAAGTATCACGGCTCTCTCCACTTAATACGGACTCAAATCTCCTAACTTAGGAGTAAATCCTTACGAAAAGTGCTCGGAAAAAACAAAACAAAACAAAAATCCCACACTAGCAACAGACTCTCGTCAACTCCCATAATAATTGAGCCTTTTCGCAGAACGCTTCATAAGGCACTAGCATCCATTTGGAAGATATTCCGAATTCTTGAAATGTCACCTGTTGCCCCCTTTTTATTAGAAAACAGCTTCAGACGAGGGCTAGGTTGACCTTCCGTTCTTCTGGGTGCGGTTGCGCACATTCCTGGTGTCTTGCCTTCTTTTATCGTCTCTCACTTCGCTTTCAAGAAAATATGAGTTGAGTTGTTTGGGTTTGTTTTTCACGTAAAGTCTAGGCAAACAATACTGCCGTTGGGTAATAAGGATTAGTTAGGGAAATTTCCCTATTTTCTTTTCAGTGATTAGCTCTTTATAGTTATTTCATAGAAATAGGCGTTAAAATATTTTTTTCTTGTTCCCACGAATAATGAAGGGTGAAAAAAAGTAAAATATTTATTCGTAAATTGTTTATAGATTGGGAAAGGATTTTTTTGTTTGTTTCTGAAAAGAAAAAAATATTTCAGGTAGTCTCTTCTAATGAAACTACCGCTGGTTATTAACGTAGGATTACTTATCGTTGCTTACCTCTTGTATGTATATATGCATCTAAGTGTTATGTATATATATATATGTATCTATATAAATGTACGTATGTATATATATATATATATATATATATATAGGTCAAAATTTTGACGCATCTTGGTACTTTTCTGTTTAACTGTTTACTGCTTGTCCAAGCGATACAGACTGGGTTTGGCGCACTGACAAAATTATAACTCGCGACGCTGGACAATTTTTTCACTCCGCAGGACCGTTATTGAGGAACGTAATCCTACGTTAAAATCGAAGACCCAGCGAAATTTTTGCCAAATGTATAGAATAAACCAATAAATATTTAAAAAATATACTTTATTAAGACAAAAAAAATTTGGTGGAGGCATGTGATGGGTCGTTTAAATTTATTTATTTATTTATTTTCAAAAGAGAAGCACGAGGAACAATTTTTTTTAATCTTGGAACTAATGTATTTTCTTTTCCCTTTCAATAACGCTCTTTCGCGAGTGCTTGGAGCGTACGGGATTGCGAACTAGAAAACTTGCAGTAAGCTCCAAAGGAGCTTTCCCTTCCTCTCCGACAGCTTCACACGTGCACTCAATCGCGCGGGATTGTGGTTTCACGCGGGAAAGAGCGTACGTGTAAAGGGCGCTAATCTCGAAACTCGCCAGTTTGAGTTCACGATTTTTCGTATTTTTTGTGCGCAATCAAATTTCTAAGGATTGAACAAATGTCCTTCAAATTATCTAATCTTTAAAAGCATCTATATTTAGTTCTATATTTAGTCAAGATGAATGATATTATTTGACATTTATTTATTTTTAAAATTATTTTGTTTCTTTCTTGGGACCTAAATTTTGTGTCAGGTCGCCAGTGGCGTACCCAGGATATTTCTGGGAGGGGGGGGGGGGAAGATGAACTGATAAAAATATTTATAATGCATGGGGGGGGCCGAGATGAACGGATAAAAAATCAATATTCATAATGCAATTTCTATTTCTTTGGGGGGGGCAAAGGGGCCCTGCCCCCCCCCCCCCCTTTGGGTGCGCCACTGCAGGTCGCTCATATAATGGTTAGCTGTTCGGGCTTCCGCTTGGTGGGTTCGGGTTCGAATCCCGGATAAGTTTCAGTGTTGTCTCCTCACAGGATCAGTATTGATTCCCCTATAGCAGGGGTGTGGCACGCGTGCCACATTAAGGTATTTAAAATCAGCACATATAAGGTATTTAAAATCAGCAAACGATTATCTCTAATAACCTTTTACTGTGTTTCATACAAATATATAACCGGGGAAAATGACCGTTTAATCGAAAAAAATTACAGTTAGTGTAAACTTTTTGTGTAGTTGCTAATCATAGTGTCTTTAAATTGTGTTAATATGTATGACAGTTAAAGCCATACTTACAGGCTAATACAAAATATTCACAAAAAAACCAGTCGTAATTTTTTTATTCATTTTCTTTACACGATTTACATTATCACTTAAAAATCAAATATCGAGATATCAAATTATATGTTCTCAAGAAATTTTGGTTGACACGTGGAAAAATTTTGTGTCAGAGATTTGGCCGATTTTGGCAAACACTCTCAAAAAGGTTGCCCACCCCTGTTCTATAGGGTGCTCCCATAATAAAGTGGCCCACTAATTTGCGGTGCAGATGGGTTAATGTACGAAGCACAAAGCGCTATGAAGCACAAAGCACCTGCCGCGTTAGGAGAAAATATTGTGCTAGAAATTTCATCCTTAAATTCGTAGAATAATTAAAAATCCAAGTCCTAATTAGAAAACTGGAAAAAGAAGGATTTTAAAAATTATAAACAGTTAAACTGTTAAGGATTTTCTGATTTTTATCTTTATATATTTATATGTTTTACTGGAGTAATCTCCCGCCACTTTCATAAAAATTTAATTTGAAAAATATTTTATGAATTAAATCTTATGCATAAATTGGCATTTATTTGTCGGAAGAAAAATAGATTTTTACGACAAAAGTTTTTAGAAAGTAAAAATATAACATTTAACTAAAATGTACAAATAAATCCCCCCCCCCTTTTGAGATTTACGAAATTTATAGCTAAGCCATGAGAAGATTTTTCAAAACGCAGTCTGCAAAATATTTATCACCTTAAGTGTAAGCAAGAGAAATTTCTATTTTAAACTGGGTTAAACAATAACAGAAGAAAGGAAAAATTGGCTGACGAAAATTTCTATACATTTAAGAGGAAACAATTGTTTTGAGACGCAAAAAGAACTGATAATCTCTTCTTTTGATTTAAGATGAACTGTGGGAAAGAGCCGCCTGATGTTTAGTTTAAATATGTTAGTTTACATATGAATCAGGATAGAATAAAAATTGCTCATCCATTTCCAAAGTATCATTTGATAAACAAAATATTTTACGATCAATTAAAACTCTTACAGACAATATTTCATAACTTGCTGGATCTGTAAGTACAGACATTATTTCTATAACTTGCTTCTTAATGAAGGTTTTCCTAATTTTCATGACAACAGAATTTATATGTATGCATGGGATTAAATTGTAGCATCTAGAGGTGAGGAAGAAATAGCATCTTTCTGCCTGAAACATAATCAGAAATGTTACAACCCAAGACCACATTATAGCATACAGTGACATGTGTACCGGAAAAATTCGAAAGATTAAGCTCCCACTGATGTGGTTAAGGATTTTTCATTCAGCTGATAATAACATAAATGTTATTGACCAATGTGGTCAATAACATAAATGTTATTGACCACAAATTTTTATTGCCGGGTCAATCATTTTTTCCAAACGACAGAGATTTTGGAGTTGTGGAAATAGCATTAAAAAAAAGGGATAAGTTATATACTCAAGACTATTATAATGCAATAAAGACTTGCCGAAAAAATTAGCTTCATTTTGTATGAAATGTAAAGAGAAGATTTTGTCTCAACCAAATCTCTAGAAGAGACAATATCAACGAGGAGAAATTATAAACTAGTTTAAAATATGCTGGGCGAGGTTTAGAAGGGATGAACCGCACAAATTTTTTTACAAAATTAGTATGGAAGAAAATGCTCTATTTAAAATAATATTTTTATTTGGAAAACAAGTTTAAAATATAAATCTTTTTAAGTTATCTTTACGAAGTAATTTGCATTTTAGAGTTGTTTATTTATATCGTCTTTGTAATATAACTTAATAAACTTGGTTATTCGTGTATTTACATGTCTTCATTTTAATTATTATTTTTTACATTAAAAAATCCATTTCAGTGAAGCTAATGTCTATAAAAATAAGGACTTAAATTTCCTCTTGTTTTTATTTCTTATAATATGTTATTTTTGAAAGTGGTATGTCCATTTGGAGCTAAAAGAAATCGTTTACTTTTTAAAATAATTTTAATAATTATTATGTCATAATAAAATTTAAAAGGCGTATAGTGTAAAAAACATCAGTCGAATTGATTAGCGTTTGCCTATATTTTTAAATTAATTCAAATGCAAACCGTTAAATATCTCGATACATGAAAAAAAAATGAACTTATACCACTTTCAAAAATAACAGCTCATTTCATATATAACCGGAATGGTACAACATTATAATCTTACCAATATCACATATCTTAAAACCGTTTGAGACTCTCTCTTGCGCCCTGGAACTGTAAGGACTGCCATGGAGTCGAGTTATAGTGTATCTTTACTCTATGCTGATGGCTCTATGATGTCTCAAGCGCTATCTTGCTATATAAGGGTAGAGTTGAAAACGACTTTATCGTTAATGCATGTATGGAACTGTCATACCAAGGTTTATTTTCTTTTGGATTAAAGTGAAACACATCAAACAAGGTACATAGCAGACTTAAAAGGTAGTTTCTTTATATTACAGACCAACATCTTGAGAAGAAAAACTTGGTATATTTAAGCATAAATTTAACGTTAATGTACAGAGCATGTTTTTCTTTATTAATCCTTACGAAGTTGTAATTTACAGATGTACACTTAACCTTTTCTTATGGATGGGATAGCATGTATCCCAAGAATACGGGCTCAAGAATGAATATATGTATATATATATATATATATATATATATATATATATATATATATATATATATACACTGAAGTGCCACTGAATTTATTGATAGCAAAGTATGCGCAAGTGAGGGCGCTGTGGTAACTGCATATATAGCGCGTACTGTGGTTGTTCTGAATTAGTTGTTGGAATTGCCAGTATGGGTAAACTGCCTGATTTAGACGCCTTCGATAGCGGACAAATCGTACGTGCGCGACGCATGGGCCATTCAATTTCCGAAATCGTCAGACAGCTAGGATTTTCAAGGTCGAGAGTATACCAAGAATACATGGATGGTGGGAAAAAAAAAACTAGCAATCGGGCAAACTGCAAAGGACAATTAGCCTTGACAGTGCGTAGTGAGAGACGGCTCAGGCGTATTGTACGTAGCCAGCGAAGCCAAACATTAGCTCAAATTACCCCCCAGTTTAATGACGGTGCCAGTCGTACAGTCAGTAAACGGACTGTGCAACGCTCGCTTCACCGTATGGGTTTCGGGAGCCGTCGACCTACGAGAGTACCATTGCTCTATACTCGCCATCGGGCTGCACGTCTTGCCTGGACAAGAGAGCACAGAGACTGGAGTGTAGAGGACTGGAAACGAGTAGCATGGAGTGGTGAGTCTCGATTCCGACTACTTAACGCCGACGGGAGGTTGAGAATATGGCGTTAGGCTCATGAAGCCATGGATCCTGTATGCCTGGCTGGAACTGTACAAGGGCATGGTGGCTCAATCATGGTCTGGGGTGTTTTTTCGTGGCACAGTTTGGGATCTTTGGTGCGTGTACCAACCTCCCTCAATGCAATTCGGTACGTAGAGTTGCTGGGTGATCACCTCCATCCGTTTATGCTGTTCTGTTATCCGCACGGTAATGGAGTTTTCCAGCAAGACAACTGTACCTCTCACAAGTCCCGGTTGGCTACTGGCTGGTTGGATGAGTATTCCTCTGACTTCTCTGTCATGAATTGGCCACCTAGAAGCCCAGACTTAAATCCTATTGTGCATCTTTGGGATGTTTTGGAACAAGGCGTGAAAGGCCATCACACAGCACCAAAGAACCTTACTGAATTAAGGACAGCTTTAGCCAATATTTGGCAAGCCATTCCCGGGGAACGTTTCCAGAAACTTGTTGAATCTATGCCTCGTCGTGTGGCAGCCGTTATCAAGGCCAGAGGAGGCCCAACTCGTTACTAGGTAGTTATCCCTAATTCAGTGGCACTTCAGTGTATATATATAGTATATACAGTATATATATATATATATATATATATATACAGTCGGACCTCTATTTAACGAACCTCTATTTTGCAAATTTCTCTATTTTGCGAACTTTTCCTTGAAACCAAGAACATTTTGCGAATTTCTTCGTAAAATAACCTCCAAATAGCGAAGTGCATTCTCTATTAAACGAACTTTTTCTTGTGATCCAATATTTTTTTCCCCCATATTTCTGAAAATATTTCTGAACATTTCACACTTATTCTTTCTTTTAACACATTTATCACATTAACTTTCTTTTTACACATTCCGATGCGAATTACAGTTTGAAGATAATACGCCTGAAGGGCCTTTTTAGTACATTGCAAAGATGCAAGACGTATTTTGAGAGAAAACATTTTTTCAAACAAAAAACTTCGACAAAATTAAGAGAATTTATCAGTAATTAAATTTAAGGACATATGAGGTAATGTATGCATAAAATTACTTGTTATAATAAATGCGATCATGACATTAAAATTCATTAATTTTAATATAATTTTTTAATTGAAAATACAGTGTATTCCCACACAATGTTTTGTTCTAATCTTGTTTTCCTTGCAGATTTCTGTTTGATGGGTAAGATATATAAAAGAAATAGAAAATAATTTATAAAATAAATGTGTAATTAATTACTTCTATTAATAGTATTTAGTGTTTATGAATTTAAAATATGTTTTCTGTAGTTTAAAGTATTTTAAAAGGTGAATCTCTATTTAACGAATTTTCCATATAGCGAACTTTTTTTCGGGATTTAGCGACTTCGTTAAATAGAGGTCCGACTGTATATATATATATATATATATATATATATATATATATATATATATATATATATATATATATATATATATATATATATATATATATATATATATATATATATATATATATATATATATATATGTATATATATATATATATATATATATATATATATATATATATATATATATATATATATATATAAATAATCCCCTTAGTGGCTATTCTTACAAAGGTGCTATGAAATTTTCCGTTCTAAAGAGGGAATCGGAAGAATGGGCCCCGTAATCTAAAGGTTAACATGATTTTGTTGTAATTGTGAGAGTAAACTTCATTATAAGAAACTTCGTACTTTTTAAAACACCATGTCTGCTTGATTTTTGTCAAAGGAAACGAAATATCAGCGTAAAAATCCCCGAGGCCTCATCGAATTTCTACAAAAGGTCGTTCACACTTTATGGAAACGATTTCGTAATTTAGTTTTGTCGTTTGCATTTTGAGATAAAAATTTGGCAACTTCAGAGTAATCGACTGCTACTGTTTTGTTTTGATTGGAATGTACGATAAAAGAATTATTTGAAATTGGAAGAATTCTCTGAATTTGAAAATTCAGAGATTGCTCGAAGGTTGCGTGACTGCATTTTCCGATGAGAAATATTCGTATCATCAAATTATAAAGTGGCGTAAAAATCGCAGTTATGGCATTTAAAAAAAAAGTTATTTATAATATATTAAAATTGAAAAGGACAAAACATCTAACTGAAAGTAAAAATGAAAACATGACCGCGAAACCTCATCCTAAGACTGTTCGAACGCACGTAAATATCAAGAAAGTGAAGTCTGTGATCCTAAAAGAAAATCCGCCGACTCAAAAATCCACTGCATCGAAACTACAGGAATATCTTCTGGCACTGTATGTAAAATCATTCATAAAGATTTGAAGTTAAAAAAGATGTTTAAACCTTAAGTTCATCTGCTTTTGCCAAAACATATTGCTGAAAGAAAACCAATTTGTAGAAAATTATATGAAAAACACCTAGCTGCTGAGAAATGGCAATTTGTGGTAACATTGGATGAGGCATGGGTGCATGTAAGTGACTGACATAAGAAAGGATCAGTTTTCTATTGCTCAACTGACGGGATTGACCGTATGAAATGGCTTCGTCAGTGTACAGAAAAGTTCCCAAATGGATTCATGATAGTTGCAGAATTTTGTTACAACCGCAAATTAAAAATAAAAACAGTCTCAAGTAAAGCCAACATCAATTCATTCTACTATCAGCAGAATATTTTAGAACCAATTTTTGAAGAAGAAATTCCAGCCTTATATGGAAAGGACATTGATAAAGTTGATCTTCATACGGTCAAAGCCTCTAGTCGCACGTCTAAATTAACTGCCGCTTATTTAGCAAAGAAAGAATCAGAAACAGGAATAAAATGTATCCCATTTAATGAAATTCCTGTAAAATCCCTTGACGCTTCTCCAATGGACTTTTGCGCTTTCGGTTTATTAAAACGAGCCTTAGGAAAACGGCATCCAAGAACACTGAACGGACTTTGGAAAACGGTTCAAGAGGAATGGGAAAAAATTGACATAACAGTACTAAGAAAAATTTACTTTCATGGAAAATTCGAGCTAGAGCTATTGTCAAAATCCATGGCTATCAGACAGAAGCAACTCGCCGCAAAAAAATGCGGCATTTATATATTAAACTTAACTATCAAAATCATTTCCATAAAGTACGAAAGACCTTCTGTATTGATTCTTGATAATTTAGCGAGTATTGGAGTCTAAACCCTGATTCGAGTTGACACTGCCCAATCATCTCTTTGGTGATAAATTCCCAGCTTATTGATAAGACTCACAGGAGAGTTGTTGTTTCAAACCATCCAATAACAATCTTTAATGAGATTATAGCAGTTTGTATGTCTTCAATTCCCGAAAAATCCACGTTCGCGGAGCAACTTTTATGTCGGATCATCTATCAAGAAAGGATATCTAGTTACTTGTGAGAGCTTGTTTTCTCTCCGTTACAAAGCCGTCACGGTGTTTCAGGATGCCCGAATTATATCCATCGAATGAAACCACGACAGGGCCATTTTTCATTGAAAAGTACCATCTGCTTTTGGCAATTGAATCAATGCCCAGAAATATGTGGTTTTTCTTTTTTTCTGTTCCGTATCGATTTTTCTCTCTTCTTTTGAACCTTTCCACTTAACCCTTTGTCAAACTGTGCAATCTTAACTGAGTCAATTTATCTCGCCAAGTTTTTTGCTTCCTTTTTATATTCCGGACAGGCGCGAAGACATTAACACCAATAATCGAAGAAGACGGATTAATGTCGGTCAAGTAGTGCCCCCCAGCGGTCATCAAGTTAAGTGCACCCGCCGCGTGTCAAGCAACCGATAAGTTACGTCTGTAATTCCATCGTGTTGCAGCTTTCGCCATTTTTTTGAACGAGGCAGATAGAAGGATGATAGCGGGTAGTTTACACGCATAAATACCGTGCAAAGGTGTGAAGCGTTACAGTGTTTTTCTTTCCTTATGAAAATTGTTTTCCTGTTTTGTTTTGTTCCTTATTTTTCAGGCCGGTTAAGATGGTGAAGCCGTGGTGACAGAATTTAGGGTTCGGCCAGCATTACTCAAAAGAAAGCTGAAATAAACTCGCCTTCCAGAAAAAAAACATTATCCCTCTCGGAAAAATAAAAATTAAAAAATTAATCTCCGATGGAAAGTTGTTGTCCAAAGAGGACAAGTTTTTTTTCTAAAATTTGCAAAAGACTTTAAAAAAGTAATTTATGGGGATAGTCTGCAGGTAATTGAAAAATTGAAAGTAAGAATTGAAAGTAAGACAGTAAAATTGAAAAATCCCTCGACCCACAACGATTTTCTCTTTTGGTAGAAACACAAATTTTAAAGAAAAATATGAAAAGGTTAACAAAAAAAATAGAAAAAAGGAAACTGTACATTTTCGGTATATGTTTATCTTACATAATAACAATAAAAGAAATTCTTGCTTTCCCTTTGCACTTGTTTTCGATAAAACTGTTTGACACCTTATTTTACAATGTCATGTTTTTTTTTTAACATATAAAAAAAAATTAAAAAATATTTCAGGGAATCTCTTCTAACGAAACTACCGCGGGTTATTAAAGTAGGATTACTTATCGTTGCTTATCTTCTTTTGTATGGATATATGTGTGTATGTGTTATGTATATATATATATATATATATATATATATATATATATATATATATAGTGGAATCTCGATCTATCGTTTTTCAAGGGAACGGCTGAACTGAACGATAAATGCGGGAAAATGATAGATGTGAGAACATAACAAAGAAATATGATCATCGGGACTGAGTGAAATAAACGACACATACGAGAAAACGATGATTCGGGGAACGATCGATCGAGATTCCACTGTATATATATATATATATATATATATATATATATATATATATATATATATATATATATATATATTTATATATACATATATGTATGTCAAAATTTTGACGCATTTTGGCACTTTTCTGTTTAACTGTTTACTGCTTGCCCAAGCGATACAAACTGGGTTTGGCAGGCTGCCAAAATTATAACTCGCGATGACGGACGGTTTTAGCGTCTGAAATTTTTCTTTTCGGATGACCGTTATGGAGGAACGCAATCCTACGTTAAAATCATGAAAATGTTGACAAAGAAAATAGAAAAAAAGAAACCGTATATTTTCGGTATATATTTA
Source organism: Dolomedes plantarius (assembly GCA_907164885.2). Lineage (NCBI taxonomy): Eukaryota > Metazoa > Arthropoda > Arachnida > Araneae > Dolomedidae > Dolomedes > Dolomedes plantarius. The sequence continues at coordinate 180,469,586 of OU015490.1, read as the reverse complement.
TCTTACATAATAACAATAAAAAAGTCTTGCTTTCCATCTGTACTTGTTTTTGGTAAAACTGTTTGACACCTTATTTAACAATGTCATGTTATTTTTTAACATATAAAAAAATATAATTAAAAAAAATAAAAATAATGTAATTTTAGAAAATTTAAAACATTTTTAAAAAATAAATGATTGAATATGACATAAATTTACTTCAAACTCTCCGCGACCCCTCCAATTGTCTTCCCAGAGTTTGCACATCGCTGAGTTAGATGATATTAGGGAGAAAGTATTATGAGTTAAAACAGTTATATCTTTAGGCTATGTCCGACATTGTTCTCACCAGTATCCATGTTATTTTCATCATTTCCTCTTCGTTTAGAGATTGGTTTTCGAGCTAAAAAATATCTCTCCACTTCATAAGAAATTATAGCATGAGTCTATTTAAAATTTAAGCAGTTGTATCTTACGATCTGCCGCAATATTCTCGTTTGATTTATACTTTCTCTTTATTCGTTACGGGTCGAGAAAGTTAGAAAATATTTATGGGGAAAGTAGACACAGGAGATATAGAAAACTGTTGCGCAGTAAAGTTTATTTCTAGCTAGCTAGTAGATATTATAGTGAATGTATGTATGATTGAAACAGTGTCATCTGTACATTATGTACTGTATATATTTTATATTTCTCTCTCTCTCTCTCTCTCTCTCTCTATCTCTCTATCTATCTATATTATATATATATATATATAAGACTAAGTTGAAAGTGAAAAGCCAGCATAAGCTCTATTACTACTTGCAGCCAGAATCTAAAAACATGAAAAGATAAGTATTTAAAAGGTTTTAGACAGCATCTCTTCATCAGCGGTGCCGATACTGTCTAAAAACCAGTGGATTGTTTCTGATAAGTATGATCTAACCAATAAACATACTTAGACACCGAACAATCCGTAAGAAATGAAAAAAGTTGCTCAATCAAAGAACACCAAGCCTGGCGCTAGACAAAGTTGAAGTTAAGAGTAGGAAACCGCAAGGAGACTGAAGTCACAAACCTTGCAACCATCGAGTTAATGGAAACACAGATGCAGACTTACAGTGGAGACTGTGTTATAGGACATATTAACCAAAATTAAAATTGTACTATTATTATTATTACTAAGAGTAAAATATTATTATTTATTACTATTATTATTACTTAAGAATACAATTATTATTAATTAATGTTGCTTTATAATAAACAAAATAAACTTATTATTTACTTATTATATTTTATTACTAATTAAGTACAACAGAACAAGCTATTCATTGAATTTAAAACAACCAATTATGTGCTTGGAAAGACTATCGGGATAATGATTACGTTTTAGCACAACTAACAAGTCTATAATATGCTTATTCCTATTGTCTTTAGAACAAAGCCTATTTATACGCACTAGCTGATTTACAATAATGTTATTGAAAACAGATTTATGTAAACAAATTAGGTAATTTTGAAATTTAACAATATTAAATTCATAATCTGACCTTTTATCATATAAGTCAAAAGTAAAATTACTATAAGAATTTACTTTGATGTTAATATCTAAAAAAATTACATTAATATTATTTTGCCTACTTTGTATTAGTTCCAGATTATGAGGGTAAAAATTTAAGGCTATATTATTACTACTTTTATTATATATACACTGCTGGCCATCCAAATTGCAACACCAAGAAAGACAAGAGTTATCACAGCAAAATTTATTTTGTAGATAACATGTTGACCAAGTATCAAATGATTAAATTTATAGACTTCTGTGAAGTGTTGTTCCTGCCAAAATCAGTAGCCAGAGTAGCCGCCATTGTTGGAGATCACCGCTGCCACACGCCTCGGCATTGATTCAAAGAGACTTTGGATGAGTTCTTGGGGTACAACAGACCAAGCAGCTTCCACACGTTGCCAAAGTTGATCTGCTGTGGCAGCTGGGGATGGAATCTGGGTCAATCGTAGAGCAACCATGGACCACATGTTTTCTATCGGCGAAAGATCCGGAGAGCGAGGCGGCCAAGGAAGCAATTCAATCTGGCGATTGACGAAGAACCGTTGGACAATGCGTGCCACGTGTGGTCGCGCATTATCCTGTTGAAATATGGCTGTGGGCAAGCCCTGAAGGTAAGGAAGGACAACTGGCTCCAACACCTCGGAGATGTAGCGCTGGCTGTTTAAAGTACCGGCAATGCGTACTAGAGGTGTGCGAGAGGGATATCCAATACCGCCCCATACCATAATACCCGGTGCAGGACCAGTGTGGTGGTGCATAACGCAGTTGTTCAGCATCCTCTCTTCACGGTGTTTCCAGACTCGAATGCGACCATCGTGGTGTTGCAGACAGAAGCGTGACTTGTCAGTAAAGACAATTTCATTCCATTCTGCCATCCACATCCTTCTGTCATCGCACCATTGGCGGCGGAGACGTCTGTGGTTCTGCGTCAAGGGTAGACAAAGCAATGGACGCCTTGCGGACAGACCACTTTGTTGTAAACGGCGTCGAATGGTACGCGCAGACACTGGATGATGCGTTACAGACTGCATGTGCTGTGCTATGGTTCGTGATGTGACTGAGCGATCCGTCACTGCCATGCACACAATTTGCCTGTCATCACGTGAAGTGGTGCGCTGAAGTGGATGCGATCGAACACGCCGGTCCGTCGTACCCTCCTGCATCCAACGATCACATATCCGCATTACAGTTGTTTGGTTTCGTCCAACACGACTACCGATTTCCCTGAAAGATAATCCACAATCTCGGTAGGCCACTATCCTTCCTCTGTCGAACTCGGATACTTGATCAAAAGATGATCACTGTTTACGACGAGGCATAATTGATCGTTTTTTTTGAAAAAAACCACAAGAAAAACACAATTGCCGAACTTGAAATCGTCGAAATCTCCAAGCCTTAAATAGCGCTTTGAAGTGGCGCCACAGGCGCGCGTGATGTGCGTCTGCGCTGAAATTCTAATCATTTGCATATCTCACCTCCGCTAATGCATGTTGTAAATTTCATGTTATTTGCATGTTTCCTTCAGGGTGTTGCATTTACAGTGGCCAGCAGTGTATATATATATATACAGAGGCTGTTCACACATTTTTTAGACGATGTATATTGTATTCACAAAACTACATTACATAAAATTCTTGCGTTTTAAATGTTCTATTTGACATCCCTTATTCTGAACTATCTTTCGACACCGCAATTTCCAGGATAATAATGCCTTTTGAAGTGTCAGAAGAGGTATTCTATCCCATTCCTCCTGAACAGCTTTCCAGAGTCCTGTAAGGGTTTTGGGACGACGTTTGGATAATGCAGATTTTAAAAGTCCGAAAGCATAAAAATCCATAGGTGATACATCGGGAGATTTAGTACTGATATCAGTGAAGGGTAGGGCCTTGATACCAGTTTTTTGTTCCATTTCTTTTAGGAAATTTACAGTGGAATTTGATGTGTGACTGCTAGCTTTGTCCTGATGGAGTCTCACAGATTGATGGCACTGTGGGTAAAGCGATGGTATTTCATTCAGAAAAATTGGCGATAAAATAATTTCCTGATAGTATTTGGAGTTAATCTTGACATTTTTTTCCACTCTCTTTATTTTTAACTTGTCATTATAAGAAAAACTAGCAACAATCATGAATCCCTTAGAAAAACTTTCTTTCGATTCTTTGAAACATGTACTTAAATTTTTTTCTCCCCTTTTATGATAATAAATGGCTCTTTTGTTGTTGCAATCATTTAAATACACCCATGATTCATCTATTGTGACAATTGTTTTCCATTTTTCTTTGGATAAGTGTTTCTCATATAGAATTCTGCAGCGTGTCCTGCGTTCAGCGATATGATTTGGAAGAAGACGATGCACATTGCGTTTTTTCGCTTTCTTAAGATTTAAATCAACGTTTATCATTTTGTTTACAGTGGACACCGAGCATTTTAATGATTTTGCAACTGTCCTTTGACTAGGGGGATTTTCTTTTAACATTAAACAACGTACCTTTGCAATAGTCGAAGATGTCCGTTTTTTCCTTGGATACTTGTTTGGAATTTTTGTCCCACTTGAGGCTCCAATTTGACGATTTTTTCCTTTCTTGTTGACGATATTACCTATCGACGCTTTAGATATCACAAAACCATGACTCTCACATCGTTTTTGGATAACGGAGTATGCATATTTCTCTTCGGAAAGAGCATAAATGTAGCCTTCGAACCACTGCTTTGTTAAAAACGCCATTTTGAATAAAAACAAAACTTTCAAGCCACAGACGATAATTTTGACTTTTGAAAACATAGTACAATTGCAATTATTTCTTTTGCAGCAAACGATTTTTTATTACCGCTTACCAAAATCGTCTAAAAAATGTGCGAACAGCCTCTGTATATATATATATATATATATATATATATATATATATATATATATATATATATATATATATATATATATGTAATACTAACGCCCCACTATTATTAATTGTCCTAATCCAACGCGTATTGTAAATTATCTTGTTATGGTTTCAATAAAGCACAGTCCCTTTTTCCAAATTGCGACCAAGAAGTGAAAAAATCAACTAACTAGTTTGTCCCTTAATGCACGCGCTGAAAGTCAGGCGACTATGATTCAGGATGATTCAGAAACCATGCGCCTTGCATCGCATGTTCGGAATCTTGAGTTGTGGCTCACATGGTCAAGTTGGATGTTCGGCTCTGGCCAATTAAAGAATTTTTAACTCCTAGAATCAGGGTAGCACACCCTGGATATAAAAAGGTCCTGCAAAGGATTTTCCCGGGCTCTTTCTGTCTGCTTCCTTTGCCTTCGCCTGGTGTCGTACTTGTTTTGCTGTTATCTTCGCGCGTCTCTTCAATATATACTCCGCTGCTGTTCCATTATGGGGTGTCCGTCAAATAAGATATATAGCGCTTCCACATTCATGCAGACAAGTACCCCCGACCCCGCTTGACACCATTTTGGGGTCTATTAGTCACGGTAGTCACATTAGTCAGGAGCGTGACCCCCCGCCCCGCCTTTGATGCTCTGTGAGAAACCGCTTGATCGGAGGATCGTTGCAGAGCGCTGTGTCCATAAATCACTGGCTTCCCCCGCAGAATACTGTGCAGAGCACATGAATGTGGACGCCTTATAATAGAGTTTCCTTATTCTGACTTCCCCGGTGGGATCCGGTGACGCTACTATTGTTTGTGTCCTGCTCGTCAACCTACCTTATAGTGATGTGCTGGAATAATGGCCTCTTACTGCTGAATAAAATAAATTACACTGTGTAATTCGTGTACTTCTTGTTATATGAATGTGCTTCTCTCATCAAATACCTACGGCTACATATTCAACAGCGACTGTTTTCTATGGGTGCCCCATCTCCACCTCTTATTACTACAATATGACCAGCGTTCCGGAATCAGTGATGTGTAGTTCAGTAAGTATATATATATATATATATATATATATATATATACATATTATTATTATTATTATTATTAATTTTTTTGTGGTGTGTCTTTTCTTTTTTACCTTTTGGCAAGAAGTCTGGAGAATGATTTACAGCATGAAAAAGCTTTTCTGAAGATGAAGAAAAAATTCCTTCGATGAAACATCTCATGTAAGGGATTTTAAGGACGCAGTTTTTATTCGCATTAATTTCTATAAACTTCTTAAAAACAAGTCTGCTAGATATATTATAAAGAAGTACAATATTGGCTTTTTGCAAAAAGAAAAAAAAAACCTCGCTTGGATTTTGCATGAAAAAGCTTTACTGAAGATGAAGAAAAAATTCCTTCGATGAACCATCTCATGTATGGGATTTCAAGGATGCAGTTTTTATTCGCATTATTGCTCTATAAACTTCTTAAAAACAAGTCTGCTAGATATATTATAAAGAAATACAATACTGGCTTTTTTCTAAAAGAAAGAAAAACACTCGCTTGGATTGTGCATGAAAAAGCTTTTCTGAAGATGAAGAAAAAAATTCCTTCGATGAAAATCTCATGTAAGGGATTTTAAGGATGCAGTTTTTATTTGCATAAATGTTCTATAAACTTCTTAAAAACAAGTCTACTAGATACGTTATAGAGAAGTACAATATTAGTTTTTTTCTAAAAGAAAAAAAAAACCCGCTTGGATTGTCCATGAAAAAGCTTTTCTGAAGATGAAGAAAAAAATTCCTTAGATGAAAATCTCATGTAAAGGATTTTAAGGATGCAGTTTTTATTCGCATTAATGTTCTATAAACTTCTTAAAAACAAGTCTACTAGATACGTTATAGAGAAGTACAATATTAGCTTTTTTCTAAAAGAAAAAAAAAACCCGCTTGGATTGTCCATGAAAAAGCTTTTCTGAAGATGAAGAAAAAAATTCATTCGATGAAAATCTCATGTAAGGGATATTAAGGATGCAGTTTTTATTCGCATTTACGTTCTATAATTTTAATAGCTGGCATCAAGCTGTTTTATAAAGTGGTTCGACGGGAGTAAACATAAAAACGAATAAATGAAAAATCCTATTACAAAATCGTATTAAAGCAAAATATGAAGTTTAAAAAGGTCTGATGTTGCTTTTCTTTACAATAAATCTTGCACTAACTGGTGTTAATTCAAGTCAATAAAAAATAAAACCCCTCGTAGATACGCAATTCTTACTTGCCTTATAAAAAGCTCAAACAATGGTCATTAAATCTTTCAAGAAACGTTTGCAAAGTCAAAATCTATGAGTTAGTCAAAACTGCTAATATTGCCTCACTTTCTGATAACTCTTGCACCAACTTAATGTCACGCATTTTTGAATTAAAGCAATCTTTTTTGAAATCAATTTGTTGCAAGTGTTACTCACGATGTATCAAGTAAAACTCTTCAAGATACGTCTTTCGTAAATCATACTCGCATTTCAAAATCATAGTTTGTGCATAAAATGCACAAACAGTGATTATAAAATCCTTACAGGAAGATAATATGTTACAGTAAACTCCTAGCGAGTTTTTTTCTCTTTTAGAAAAAAGCCAATATTGTACTTTACAACAATATTATAAAGAAGTACAATATTGGCTTTAATGATATAATGATGTATTGGATATAATATATCTGCCAGGTATATTATATCTAGCAGAATTGTTTTAAATTAGTAGAAACGTATTTTAGTAATTTAAGGATAGAAACTCTTTAAAAAATCATTCTTAAATTATGCTCGTATTCAAAAGCTCTATTTTTTTACTGATTTTCTCCGTGAGGACTTCATAGCAGCAGTCGGGATATTTGCATCAAATTGATTTATCAGCGGTTCTCTTTAAAGGATGCTCCATACCTGTCGTGTTGAATAACTGAATTACTTGATAACCCAAGGAAAGTTTCCCAATGATCACCTGCTTACACATGAAAAGTTGGATTAAGTATATTTATTTTCTAAGGAGGAAAATAATGTATTTTAAATTTAAATCAGCCCAATAAAATTTGATTGCTGATAAAAGTAGAAATAATTTCTTTCTCAAAATAAAATTATTATTAAAAATAGTGACATCTCCCTCTAATACCAGGTTCAATTTTTTGCGGATTTATATTTATAAATGCAAGCTGACAATCATAGTTGCAATTTCAATAAGTTTAACGGTAGAACTGACGTATCTAAAATTACAATTTACCTGGTTTTCATGCGTTTGTGTGTAAAAGGTGAATATAGTTTCTCTTAAAGTAATTTCATGTCTAACTTATTATAAAACTTTTTTTTTCGAACGCGGAGGCACTTTGTCGCTAGACATTCGCCTGCATGTACACCGCGAGACTGCTGGCCATCCATTTAAGGGGGTACCGTATACTAGTCGGTCGCGTAATTTAGAACCCAGTCAAGTGGCGGGATCGGTACACTTGACCCCACACCTCTAGAGGTAAATTTGAGAACTTGGAGGACATTGCAGCCACGACGGATTTTCCGTGCACTAGCCGCCATTAGTGTACATTTGTCAGCGACGGGCATTGGACCAGTGACGTTCAGACCACTGGCTTGCTGTCTTTGTCAACTGGGCCACTGCGCCTTTACTTATTATAAAGCTAACACTAGTTAGTGAAAGTTTTATTGCAAAATTATAAGATGAGTTAGATAGATCAATTATAAGATCAGTTAGATAGATCAGTTAGACAGATCATGAAGTAGCCCAGTGGTGTAATGGTCACAACATCTGTCCGTAAAGCAGATGTTCGGGGTGTTCATCCTAGGCCAGCAACTTTTTTTTTTTTTTTCAAGTGTGGTCCAAAAACAAATGCACTGGAAAGTGTACGGCTGAATCGTTATAGTCACACACGGGGCGAAACAAAATAGCAAGTGGTTCCATCATTTGAGTCATCAGGGGTACATTTGTCCCCTCAGATGAAGAATATAGGTTAATTCGCGAAACTCGTGATTTTACTCAGTGGTGTAAAGGACAGTACATCTACCCTGACAGCAGGAGGCCCTTGGTCAAATTCAAGGGACAGCCAATTTGTTTTTCGAGTGCGAGAAATAAATAAATATTATAGTGCGGCACACTTGTCAAAGTTATATGGTTCCGAACTTGTTGTTGTTGGCGTTGTTTCTAATACCCCCGGGGAGCCTAAATCGTATTACAGACCAGGTCTGTATAGGCTAGCAGGCTGAGGGGTGCGGCTCCCGTTTTTATAATGACACTAGGATCGGAGTCCAATTTTAGCCAGGCGCCACCTCAATTTTGACCGAGTACCCCCATGTGTGACATCTAGGGGATCGTACTCTCTCCCAACCTCTCTGACCTCGTAGAGGGACTCTCTGGTTTATGGATTTAACGTGCCCATATCCGGCCTAGAGACCGTCCGAACGTGTAAATGAAAGTGGAGCATGCAGTGATTAGCATTTCCAACATATCCAACAGCGCACTTTCATGCGCTAGAGGGAAATGTATATCAAAAGCGAAACTGCTCTAAATTCTGCTAGTGATTTATAATGCTGTCAGTATCACAAATAAAAAAAGAAATATCCCCCGTAAATTATAAAGGAAAAATTAAACAGTTCTAATTCGCATATCTTTTGCGAAAACGCGAAGTATTTCGTAGAATAAAATTGTGATCAGAAAACATAATAACGAAGGATGATTTTTACGTCCGTATCGCTTCGAAAGGAACTAATTTTTGCATTCTTTAAATAGACACACATACAATCTGTGATGTATGTTTTAGAAAATGTACTAGTCTATCTTTGAACGCTCTCCGACAAATTTGAGGACCTAAAAGATAGATCATATTTATTTTTTCTTTAGTTCATGATTCTATGAGAGGTTTGTGGGGGTATAAGTGACGCTAATTAGGTAATAACATGACATGGGTTACTAAAGAATATAAACATATAATGATGGAAAAGTTGCGTGGAGTAAAAATAAATACGCAAGATTCTGGGCGCAATTAGCTTGCTCAAAAAGCAACTTTACAGGCTTCGGGCATAAAATTCAGGTCATGTTCAAATTCAAACCTTCAAATATCTCGAAACGAAAAATATGTGACTTAGACCACTTTCATAATCACCGGCACATACACACACACACACACACACATATATATATATATATATATATATATATATATATGTATATTATCAGATCACCTCGAAATTTTTCCCGAGCATGCAGCAACGAAGTTGACGAAAAATCTCTTCCAGATTCGGATCCACCGAAAACTTAGCCTGATAGTTTCGGAGGACTTTGGTTTTTACTATAGCAAACACGAGTTTATTTTTGTGACCATACACTAGAGAAAAAATCAGAGGCATATGCGTTTAATTAATGAGGTCCAATCCCACGCGTGCGTATGTTAATTAGAACCTTTCTTATTTTTTAGAATTACCTGGGAGTAATAAAAAAATTAAAAGGTTTGATTTATTTTATTATAGATTTAAATTCTTTACCTCTCTCTACAAATGTCTACAAGATTTTGAAAAGAGCACGCATAAAGTATACAGATATTTTCTAGAATTACCAGGAGTAATCAAAGAACTACAAGTTTTGATTTATTTTATTGTAGATTTAAATTCTTTTACTTCACAAGTGTCTACAACATATTGAAAAGTATGCGAATAAAGTATGCAACTATTTTTTAGAATTACTAGGAGTAATCTAAAAAATAGTTGTATACTTTAAGAGTTGAATACTTCAGAGAGAATAGTTGTATACTTCAGAGCTGAAAGTTTTGTTATATTTTATTGTGGATTTAAATTCTTTGGCTTCATAGGTGACTACAACATTTTGAAAAGTATACGAATAAAATATACAAATATTTTCTTGAATTACCCAGGAGTAATCGTAATCAAAGAGCTAAAGTTTCGATTTATTTTCTTGTACATTTAAATTCTTTACACGAGCATACAAAATTTTGAAAGCGTACGTATAAAATATACAAATATTTTCTAGAATTACCCAGGAGTAATCAAAGAGCTGTATCCTTTGATTTACTTTTCTGTAGATTTAAATTCTTTTACTTCACAAGTGTCTACAACATATTGAAAAGTATTCAAATAAAGTATACAAATGTTTTTTAGAATTACTAATCTAAGAGCTGAAAGTTTTGATATATTTTATTGTAGATTTAAATTCTTTGACTTCATAGGTGACTACAACATTTTGAAAAGTATACGAATAAAATATGCGAATATTTTCTTAAATTACCCAGGAGTAATCAAAGAGCCCAAATTTCGATTTATTTTATTGTAAATTTAAATTCTTTAACCTTACATTTGCTTACAAAATTTTGAAAAGTATACGAATAAAGTATACTAATATTTTCTAGAATTACGCAGAAGTAATCAAAAAGCTGTAAGTTTTAATTTATTTTATTGTAGATTTAAATTCTTTAAATTTATAAGTGTCTACAACATTTTGAAAAGTATACCAATATGCTAAGGGGTCATACGACTGTTAAACCGTCAAAAAAATCGATTTCTTGAAAAAAAAATGCACATAAAAGACTAACCTTTTCTGAGTATTTTAAGACAATCCGCTTGTAAAAATTCTCATAATTACGGAAGTTATGAATAAAAACGTGTCAGATCTTTAATCTAACATATTTTAAGGGCAATACTTCAAAGGGATTTATCTCAAAATGTGTTTTTTTCACATAACGCACTTGTTATCTCTAGAACTATTTCATATTTTTGCATGAAATTTTCCCAGATGGTACATGTTATCATTTGCTTGAAACTGAACCTAAATTTGTTTACAGACCTCTAGAGAATGCATTTTTCATGCATAGATAAAATTTAATTTATTAAGAAAAAAATGCACTATTTTCAGTTTCATAGTAAAAATAGAAATATACCTTAAATATATACAAATTTAGGTTCAAATTAAACTTTAGTTTCTGCAGTATATGTTAAAATCAGAAATTTTGTCTTAAACTCAATTTTTTGTGCAGTATTTATGTGCGTTAGCTTTGATATCACTTTTATCCAAAGCAAACTGCTTATTATTTATGACTATCTAACACAAATTATTTTTAACTATCAAACAAGAAACAGGTATGTATTCATAAATCAAACATTGTTCTATTAACAACATAAAAAATTATGATTTTAAATCTTATACTTTTCAAGATATAGAATGTCGAAAATGACACAATTTTTATACTTTTGGACTTCTAACAGTCGTATGACCCCTAACAGTCGTATGAGGAAAAAAGGGGGGAAAATAAAGAGATCCTACAAATTAAAATATAGAACTGGGTCTTCGAATCATCTTTAACTGAAGAATTATCTATATATATAAAACAGTTCCGTAACTGACTCATTCATTCACTGACTGACATACAACGCACAGACCAAACCGCTGGACCTAAATGGCTGAAATTTTGCATGGCGATTCTTCTAATAGTGTAGGGGTGCACTAAGAAAGATTTTTCAAAACTTCTTCTTAGATTTTTTTAAATTAAATTTTTAAGCTGTTTTTTAAACTTTTTTTACGTTTGCATTTAAAATAATACATTGAGGGTTATAAAATTTATATCACGAGAAAGATCATAAAAATTCCTTCAAAATGAAATTTTTTTCGAATTTTTACCTCCATTTCCTGATTTTTGGTGAATTTTTAAAGATTAATTTTTAGAATTTAATTTATTAAATGCTGATCACGTGATTTATTTTTCTGGTACTTTCAATAAATTTATCATCACGTGCGTAACAACTAAATAGACAAAAAAAATATTTTTTTCTCTTTCTAATGCAGCAGACGATTGGATATTATCCAAAAAAAATGCATATCCCGTACGATTTTTTTATAAATATATATATAGATAGATATATATTTTACATCAATTGTATACATTGATCATCGCATTTATTATAAATATATATATTTATTTTTTGGCATAAATTGCATACGTTGACCGTTGTATTTAATTTGAATGTACTCCGTAGCGAAGCGCAGGTTTTCAGCTAGTCGTGACATATGTCCTTAACGTATTGCCTTTATTATTACGAAAATAATCTGAGCCGCTCGCGAGATTTTGAAACTCTTTACAATGCGATCGATCTTACGCAACAAAAAACGTTCTCCCGATCATCCTCGGAAAAAGTGCTCTGACTCAGACGTTTCGAAAGTTGCTCATTCTTAACAGATGAATAGTAAAAAAAAAAAAAAGAAAGAAAGATGTTAACAAAAGAAGAAATGACCAAAACCTTCTCCGACTTTGGACAGAGACCCGATCCAATTAGCTGCGTAGCGGAATGAGCGGGCACGTGAGCCCTGCCCCGCCGTCCAATCAGCGCGCCGCAAGGGGCATTACCGTTCCAATGGAAGAGGAGGGATGAATCTCTCCCTATCTGGTGACATGTCACCACTCTCGGCCGGTTGCCATCAACAGGTAGCATCTTTTTCTCTCTGCGAGTTGCGGCGCGTTCCTTCGAAAAGCGCCCGGAAGGATATCGATGCTTGATGCGGGGTTTAGTCGAAACCGTGCTTCAGTGGATTAATCGTTTTCTAGACTATTATCGTCAGCAGCAACGTGGGAGAACTTTCTAATTATACTAGGGATGTGCCAAATTAATTTTTTTTAATGTTATATATATGTTTCCGGCTCAGTTTTTTTTTTTTGGCTGATTTCGGACGCAAGTTTTCGTTCTACAGAATTAAATGAAAAACTCCACAGAATATGTTGCTCCCCTGTTTTGGATTTCTAAGCTGGAATTTAGCGGATTAGGATTTCAGTAAAGTTCATCATTTTCAGAAATGCTCAAGAAATCACATGCTTCTTCTGGGAGAAACGCTAAATATATATACTCTACAATAACGCATACAAATATATAAATGAATTTAATAATTTAGTCTTAACTTTTAAATGAACCCAAAAATTCTGCTGATGAATTTTAAAAATTGCTAATACTGAAAGGTGCCGTTTTGATGACTGAATATCATGGATACTTGATGAAACTTTAAAGGTGAACAAAATAATATATATTCTGATAATATAAGCGAAAACAATTTTTTTAAATAACTATGAATTATTTATCGTAGATTATGATGTTACATTCATTATTAGTATGACATTCATTATTAGTTTTCTATTAACCTTTCTTCAGTTAATATAAATGTGACAGAAATTTTTACTCTGGAGTCATTTATTTGATATCTGAAATGATTAATACTATTTTTAAATGCTGTTTAAATTTGGATCGAACACGAGTGTTTTTCCTTGAGTGTTAGAAGAAAAGTTTCAAATGGAAGTGATATACGCTACCTGTTAATTGAAGTGAGCATCTTTAAAAGATAAATAAAGATAAACAACCCTGATAACACACAGTTGTTATTAATTTTTTTTTATATGAGCAGAAAAGTTTCGCAATAAAAAGTGCTCATTAAAGTAACTCATTTCGATAAATATGCGACTCTATTCACACAAAATCATAAGAACCATGCAATGTGTTGAAAATTATGGAATACTGAACTACGGCGATGCAAGCAGCACTTGAACTGTCCCGCTAAAAAGGATGAAAATATATTGATGAACGGTTCAAAACATTTCTAGATAAATAGGGGCAAGGATGTCTTGAACAATGCTAATCACGAAGAAATTCTGCCTCCTCGTATTTTACATGTTTTACATGCTTCATCCGGATGCCAACTTCAGGTAAGGAAATTATTTATTATTATAATTTGTAAAATGATTACGCTGATAAGACGATATCATTAAACTATATAATTACTTTAATCATTAGAAAATCAACTTTAATCGTTCATAAAAATTTAGTAAATGTTTCGCATCAATCCGATCAGTAATTATTAATTACTTTTCTGATCTGCTGTTTTTCTTTTTTACCTCTTTTTACCCTAGAAAATACTTTTGAATAAATTAAATTTACCCTGCAATATAAAAAAAATGCTTAATATTAAAATTTAAGAAATTAGATTATAATATTTAAAGCTAGAACATTATCTAACATTACCAGCGATTCTCTTATTACAACCGAATAAAAATTGTTAAGTTTCGAAAATTTTTATGAAACATATAATCTATTTCTGTTTACTGATTTAATCTTAAATAAGACGAATTTTAATTACTGTAATTATTTATTGATTATTTTTTTGCTAGTAAAGATAGTTGTCTTCATAGGTAATTGCTAGAGAATATCAATGAGATGTGTTAACTTGATGTCATCATCTATTTTCCATTAGAAGTTGTGAAGTTTTTTTTATATTAAAAGCTAATGGAACATTTTTAAAGAGAAATATAATTAATTAGAACAAACATTATGCATGTATATAGAGTTTGTGCGTATACAAGAACGCTTAGTCTAAAAAGGCTGGAGAAAAGAAAAGAGAGGGTACCTAAAATGAAATATTAACGAGTTTTGATCTTACTTTACAAAGTATAGTAAAAATTCACACACACATGCAGGTGTGTGAATTATATATATATAAATATATATATATATATGTGTGTGTGTGTGTGTGTGATTATGACAATATATGTCTAACGATAAAAGATAAAAAAAAAACTAAAAAGCAACACGCAGTTTCTAAAAAACCTATTTTTTTTTCCATTAGCACAATACTCCTTATCAATCTAGAAATTTGGTGCATCACAACGCTTAAAGAAATTTATTTGAAATTTGTACATATAAATATAAATATATATATATATTTATATTTATATTTATATTTATATATATATACATATATATATATATATATATATATATATATATATATATATATATATATATATAAATATATGTATATATATATATATATATATATAAATATATGTATATATATATACATATATACATATATGTGTATATATATATATATATATATATATATATATATATATATATATATATATATATATATATATATATATATATATATATATATATATATATATATATATATATGTGTGTGTGTGTGTGTGTGTGTGTGTGTGCAAATTTCAAATAAATCTCTTTAAGCGTTGTGATGCACCAAATTTCTAGATTGTTAAGGAGTATTGTGCTAATGCAAAAAAAAATAGGTTTATCAGAAACTGTGTGTTGCTGTTTAGTTTTTTTTAATCTTTTATCGTTAGACATATATTGTCATAATCACCTCTTAACTCTTTAACTTAACCCTTTAATTAAGAAATAAATAATTCAGAAATAACTAAATGTCTCTGCCTGAATGTCCGAGAATAAAATCTTACGTGACAAAAGTATTAATTTCGGTTCTTGCCTTTCATTAGTCCATCTTAGAGTTAAAACTTTTACAGTTAAGTTATCTTTCACCCGAAGGTCAGTTTACCTTTTTAATTCACAAAAGATATGACGTTTATAAATACATATCGAGAAAGTGAGATTCTTTTTGCACGTTTCAGAATATATTTGTCTATTACATTGCGTATTTACTCATTGCGAAGACGGTTAATTCAACTGTTTTATGAAAAGCTGAGAATTTCACAATCAACTCACAGCCGACCTTAACAGTAAATATATTTATTACGTAATCTTTTACGCCAAGTAAACAATCAAACTAAAATTTCACTCCTTTCGTTTTGTAAAAAGAAGTACTTTGTTATATTACCTAAACATTTTTGGAGAAAACTAAAACTTTTTCGCTGTTTCGTAATATAGTATACTACTGCTGCCTAAATAAAATAAAGAAATTGTTCATTCAAAACACTTTTATACTGTAAAAAACGGTTCATCATGTTTTGTTTTAAATGAAAATATTACTTGATCGGCGAAAATTTAATCGGTGAAGGTTCACTATTTCACTGAAGACCCTCTAGTATTAAATTTAATAGTTAACCAGCTAGTTTTAAAATAAAACAGTACATTATTTTCCCAAAATAATTGCAAAGGTTTTGTGTTGAGTTTTTGTGTTTGCATATAAAAATATATATTTTTCTTTGATAGATTGCTTTCCATTGAGATGTCATAAAATTAAAAATAGATAGTTTTCGCAAGAGAAAAACTTAGCAATTAAAACTAACAGTACGTGAGCCAGAATTTCTTTTCTTGGAAAAGGTTTAGTTCATCAGTTTTCCGGAGAATTTATTCCCAACTTCAGATAGCGGTATATGGCTACGCAATTCAGAAAGTTTCAAGAGAAAATAAAATCGAAAAATTTTCTAAAAATTCTTCTTGAAATGCTATAAAATCCATTTAAAATGGATGATTTTTCTATTACCCTACTATGAACTTCACAGTTATTATGAGAAATTTATGTACATTCGTAGGTTGGCCGTCTTAGTACAGTCTGAAATTAATTATTATTTAAAATATTTGAATCGAAATGCTTGATATTGATGTGGGAGCTAATGGAAAAATTTGCAATAGTAGCAGTTATTTTCGCCGTTTAAACCTTCTTAACGTCTGTTGCAAAAGTGTAACGTAAAATTAAAAAGATATAATTCCTTTCGCGAAATTCTGTGACATTTCCTTGCAAAATTTTCTCGTACCTACCTACTTTCCTCTAAAATGTCTCAGTATGATAATTTTATGAAATTTCTTTTTAACTTATTCGTTATCCACTTCTGTCGAAAGCGTTAGCTTAAAGGTACTCGAATATAAGTAATTTATTACTTCTAAAATAAATTGTGAATTCAGTAAATAGGATGGGCTATAGTCATATTTGAAATCGATTTCCCTTCATTTGACAAATCTCATTTCATACAATGGTAAAGTTTAATAAAACGTCCTTTTTTATGAGAGAATTAATCAAAGTAATTTTTAATTCGCTCATTTCTTTGTAAAATTCATCGAAAATCTGGAAAGTTCGTCAAACACTTGTTCATACTCGTTATATTTTCTAATTTTCCCAAAGCATGATAAAAAGTTCTTCTCTCATTCGAACAAGGAATTCTTTCAGTCAACCACAACAAGTACAAAATTGTCATTAAAAATATTTTATGCAATAAAAATTTCTTTAACGCTTTTGTAATGGGAACTATAACTTTTCAGATACAATAATGTAGTTGAAGGAACAATATTTTGTGGTCATTTTCTAAAGTAATTACACTTTCTTTTTCTTATTATTAACATGGACCATTTGCATGATATTGCCTTTATGTAACGAGTGTAAAAATAAATAGTCTTGCACCCTTTTCCTTGTCCATTTTTACAATGTTTGGGGGTAAATTTTAATTCCTTTCGGACTTTAGTTTAAAAGCAGATGTTGAATAGTTGTTCCCTTTCTTACTTCCTGATGTAATTGACTTCCATCTTTCTTCTTTCTTCTTTTCCTCTGTTGATTTGTATATACAGTAAAACCTCGTTTATCCGGCCCTCGTTGATCCTGATCTCCGGATAATCCGGATCACATTTGTAGACATTTTTATTCAGTGTTGACATTAGATAATTTTTAACTATGATTGCAAGAATGTAACCACAAGTACGCCAAATATTTGCTTTTTATTTTGATTCAATGTTCAGTTCCTGCATAGATTGTACAATAAATTATGGTAATAAAATGCTTTTTGTTGAGTTTAAGAAAGCTTTACTAGACTTACCAATTATTTGTTAAGAAATGATGTGAAAAGTTATTTTTATATTTTTTAATGTCTTGTAAATAATATTTAATTTTGTTACAAAACATAGTATATTTATTGTAATAAACGGTAAGTCTGCTTAGTTAAGGATTTTGTTTTGTTTATTACCCATATTACCCGGACTTATGGTCCCAGTTAGTCCGGATAAACCAGATTTTTCTGTATATATATATGTATCACTCAAAGGGTCGTCGTCTCGGGCTATACGATATTTTCGCCTCACGAAGATGGCGTCATCTGGACGCATTCTTAATCAACAATAATGGTCATAGGTAGATTTTACAAATATATGTCACAATGACGTCATTCTGGCACTGTTAAATTCTCAAGTCCGAGACTACGGCCCTTAATACAGATTTTATTTCCTCATGGTTTCGTACAGTTGTTTTCAATAAGGGGGGGGGGGGAGGGAGGTGCGAGTTGTATTCAGGAGAGGGGGGAGATGTGATCATTATTCAAAAGGGGGCTACACATAAAAAGGTTGAGAATAACTGGTTCAGAAACTCAAGAGAGTACAGAACCTATTTTACCTTTCCGAGTGCCGCCCATGAATTATCCTTGTTGGGATAGCGTGTATCCCAAAAATACAGGCCCAAGAATGAATGAATATATATATATATATATATATATATATATATATATATATATATATATATATATATATATATATATATATATATATATATTATATATATATATATATAACTCCCTTAATGGCCGTTCTTACAAAGGGGTATGAATTTTCCCGTTCTAAAGATGGAATCGGAAAAATGGGCCCCGTAAGTTAAAGGTTAAGTAATTTTTAAAATTTTAATTTTCTGTAAATGATCATAATCCTTACTTCATGTTAACTGAGCCGAATATTTTTGGAGCTATTTTCTGAATTTCTTTTCAACACAAAAGAGCAAAGTTAAATGTGAGTGCTATAGGATTAAAATATTTGGCTAAGAAAGCATTGGCAAATACATTTTATTTTCTTTATTATAGTTTCATGCTTTGTTAGATTGCCTGAAACTTTCTATAATTCATTTACTGTCTA
The DNA here is from genome assembly GCA_907164885.2 of Dolomedes plantarius. Taxonomy (NCBI): domain Eukaryota; kingdom Metazoa; phylum Arthropoda; class Arachnida; order Araneae; family Dolomedidae; genus Dolomedes; species Dolomedes plantarius. Next base: position 180,450,516 of record OU015490.1, on the reverse strand, counting down.
GACTTATTTGAAATCAGGTCGAGCAAATTTAAACAACTGTGTCTCACTTTATTTTGAATTTTCGTAAGATTACTAAGCAACATTTTGCATCAGTTCTCAGTTCAAAATTTTGTTTTTTCTCCCCCCACCTCTTTTGGGTGTGTGCGTGTGTGTGTGTGTGTGGGGGGGGGGTGTACGGCAAAATTTAAGCACCTTGAAAAATTAGTTATGAACCGGGTATTACAAAATTTTAGCCTGTGAAACTTATTTTTATCAATGAAAAGGGAAATTTTACCAATGAAAATTCATGCAGGGTAACAGTTTTTATCATGGAATGAGTTCTCAGTTTTATTGGTCAGAATATCCGATATTTTACGCTTATAGACTTTTAATCTTCGTTCTCTTTCCTTGAAGTATATTATTTATTTTAAGTGCTAAATTTTAGTGGCAAGCATTAACTTGTAAAATAATGATAACTATCACAGATTGATAATCATGATAAACGAATTAATTACAGGAAACAGAAAAACAAATTTTTTTAGAGCTACCAGTACTGCAACTCAAGTTTTAACAAGTTATGCTCATAAAACTTTTTTCCACTTGATCCGAATAATAATAATAATGATACTGAACCGAATAATTGAAATGTTCAACAAGATTTTCATAAAAAATGAACATTTTGTATAATATTTCCGCAAAACACATATTTTCAATAAGTTTTCAATAAATAAATATAAAATTTTTTTAACAACATTTCCACAAATCGCGTATTTTCCCAAAATAAATAAGAACGTTTTGTCATAATATAGGTCAGAAATAACGGTAAGATCAGCATAAAACGGTCAGTCCTGAACGTGTTCATCATAACTCTAAAAACATGCTATTACTTCTCTGATTTCAATAGAAACATGTAAGGAAAATATTTATTATTTACCAGTCGTGATAGGATCCAACTTTTATAGCCTTTAATTTTTTCCCTCTTGCTTTTGTTCTTTTGTAGATAAACCATGATTAGTATACGCACACAAAATATAGTGTCAAAATGAAGAGAACGGTCTGTTTCTCCTCGTGTTACGTCATAAGGAACTCTTGAAACTAGATGGCACCACATATGCTCATAAGTTTGACAGGAAAACAAAACTATTGCTAAAAAAATGAAGATCAAAATATTTTCGGGGATCTAAATTTAATCTCGAATTTAATCTTGATCTTAAAGGTTTTTAATATTTAAAATGAAAGGAAATGAATTATTATATCGAGATATCGTTATAGAAATAGAAATAGCCTTTATATTTGATTGTTTACCAGTAGTGATAAAATTCAACTTTTTTTAGCCTTTAATTTTTTTCCCTCTTGCCTTTGTCCTTTTGTAGATACACCATGATTAATATACACACAAAATATAGTGTCAAAATGGAGAGAAGGGCCTGTTTCTCCTCGTGTTACGTCATAAGGAACTCTAGAAACTAGATGGCACCACTTATGCTTATAAATTTGTCAGAAAAAAAAAAAAAAACTAATACTTTAAAAAAAAGAGAGAGAGAGAGAGAGATCAAAATATTTTCGGGGATCTAAATTTAATCTCGAATTCAAACTTGGTCTTACAGGTTTTTAATATTTAAAAGGAAAGTAAAGAATTTATTATATCAAGATATCGTGATAGAAATACAGATAGTCATTATTTTTGATTGTTTACCAGCAGTGATAAAATTCAACTGCTTTAGCCATTATTTTTTCCCTCTTGCTTTTGTTCTTTTGAAGATAAACCGTGATTAGTATACGCACACAAAATATAGTGTCAAAATGAAGAGAAGGGTCTCTTTTTCCTTGTGTTACGTCATAAGGAACTCTTGAAACTAGATGACACCACTTATGCTCATAAGTTTGACAGGAAAACAAAACTTATGCTTAAAAAACATGGAGATCAAAATATTTTCGAGGATTTAAATTTAATCTCCAGTTCAAACTTGGTCTTATAGGTTTTTAATATTTAAAAGAAAAGAAAATGAATTATTATATCGAGTTAGTCGAGTTATACATCGTGATAGAAATATAGATAGTCCTTCTATTTGATTACAGTAAACATGTAAATCATTCAATAAGTTTCACAATGTTAATCAGTGTATTACAACTAACGTACATTTTAAAAAAAAGCTTGATTTGGTACTGTTATGGAGAACAAAAGGAAACCATTCATTCAAGAAAATTCATTTCCGATTTACAACTTCGTTCAAAATACCGTTGTCAAAGCTTTACGTATTTTCCTAAAATAAATAAGAACGTTTTATCACAATATACGTCAGGAGCAACGGTAAGATCAGCATAAAACGGTGAGTCCTGAACGTGTTCATCAATTTTCTAATAACATATTAATACTTCTCTGATTTCTATACAAATGTGTAAGGAAGATATTTATTATTTACCAATCGTGATAAGATCCAACTTTTTTAGTCTTTAATTTTTTCCCTCTCGCTTTTGTCCTTTTGCAGATAAACCATGATTAGTATACAGACACAAAATATAGAGTCAAAATGAAGAGAAGGATCTGTATCTTCTCGCGTTACGTCATAAAGAACTCTTGAAACTAGATGGCACCACTTATGCTCATAAGTTTGGCAGGAACACAAAACTAATACTAAAAAGAAGTTCAAAATATTTTCGTGGATTTAAATTTAATCTCAATTCAATCTTGGTCTTACAGGTTTTTAATAATTAAAAGGAAAGGAAAGGAATTATTATATTGAGATATCGTGATAGAAATATAGATAGCCTTTACATTTGATTGTTTACCAGTAGTGATAAAATTAAACTTTTTTTAGCCATTAGTTTTTTCTCTCTTGCTTTTGTACTTTTGCAGATAAACCATGATTAGTACACGCGTAGAAAATATAGTGTCAAAATGAAGAGAAGAGTCTGTTTCTCATCGTGTTACGGCATAAGGAACTCTAGAAACTAGATGGCACCGCTTATGCTCATAAGTTTGACAGGAAAACACAACTTATGCTTAAAAAAAATGGAGATAAAAATATTTTCGAGGATCTAAATTTAATCTCGAGTTCAAACTTGGTCTTAGGGCCTTATTATACAGAGCCACTCGAGTGGCGAACGCGAGCCACAGAACAGACGCACGGGATGGCCACAGCTGTGGCGCGTCCAAGCCACAGCAGTGGCCCGCCCTAGCTTCCGTGTGCTTTGTCATGATTTAATTCCTTTTTTTAGTATTCAAGATATCTTCAAGTAAAGAAGATAATTTGTGCTTTTTTCTCTTACTGAAGAAATGGAAACACATACAGAAAAGGACTTTAAGAGTGCATCCCTTATTATTAAGAAGGCCCTCAAAAGGTGTTTTTCATACACTGTAGGATGATTTAAGAGCAGAGGACAAGTTGTTTTTAGGTACTTCCGAAGATCAAACTTGGTTACTTCCGGAGGTTTTCTGGGGGTCAAACGTTCTACATTCCTCTCGAACAAAGAGGGAATCGTTGTAAACCCACATTAAAAAAAAAATATTTATTGAGTCAAAATTTTGAATTTTTTTGTGATTGTTAACCATATAATTTGTAAACAAAATCACATCATAAAACTTCTCGTAAAGATTTAAAAAAATTCTAAAATTTAATTTCTTTAAAAGTGGGGTAATTTAAAATCGTTATAACTCGGAAAATTATTTGTCTAATTTTAAAATTTTTTCATTTAGTAAACAGAAATATAACAGTTTTAATTGTGACTCAGCGTTTTTTAAAAATATTAATTTTAAAAAAATTAAAAATATTTAGAATAAAAATTTTAAAAAAAGATGTAACTTAATTTTAAAATATCATATTTTCAAAAAATCATTTTCAAAAGTAAATGTTTTTTTAAATTTGCTAAATCAAAATTAAAGTAAAATAATTGTAAAAGACATATTCCAATTTTGAACCATTTATCTTTAACGGTTCTTGACTTATAACAATTTAAAGACGAGAAAAGGTGAAAAAAACCCATGATGCAGAAAAACGCATTTACAGGTTTAAACATAGACTGGTTACTATTAGAATGTTGCAAAAATAAAATGAATATCTCCTGTTCTAGTTAAGATTGAAACATGATTTGAACGTCACCTTAAGCGGAAAAGAACACAAAATATTTTAATGCCACAAAACTTTTTTCGAAAATTTGAAGAATTTTGTGTCCTGGACCCCCTAAAACTGCAGTCAGGGTCGGCTATCTGGGGGGTGCGGCGGATGCTATGCACTGGGGACCGATTGAGGGGGCCCTACAGGATCAAGAACTAAAATAATGTACTCTTGCACATGAATTGATTTCGAATGAAAGGGATGTAAATAACGCACAAGACATATTGCAATACATATTAAATAATAATTATAATGAGTTATTTTTAAATGTACGAGTAATTAAGTGTGTTAAAACTTTTCTTTATGTTGCCAGTTACTATAGCAACTGCTGAGCGCTCTTTCAGCATATTAAAATTAATAAAGAATTATCTTTGGTCAAGCATTTGTGCAGAACGCTTAAATGCACTTGCTATATTAAGCATCGAAAAAGAAATTGCAAAAAATTGTAATTTTTTTGAAGGAATTAATGTATTAGCAAAAACAAAATCACGCATTAAATAAACATGCATTAGTAATATATGTTCATGTTTCTAATTTTTTTTTTTTACTTTACAAAAAATTTAGGGCCCCAAATGGTTTCTTGCACCCAGACCCCTTTATAGAGAAGGCCGGTACTGACTGCAGTAAAATTGTTTAATTATCCACTGATATCCATCATAATCCACTGAGGAATATTATTATTTTTCGCCATTTTGAAACTTGAATTTTAGCCTACAACCAGCTCAAACAACGTCACAGGGTTAACCGAGTCAATAAATAGTCTTGCCAAAGCTAGGAACGGGAACTGTGGTTCTGTGCAGTGGCTCTGTATAATAAGCTCCATAGCACACAATGGTCAGCTACCACAGCCACAGTCGCTCAGGAGAGCCACAAGAAGAGAGGGTGGGCGACTGGAGTGGCCTGCCCAGGCGACAGTCGCGACCTGTAGCCACAGCTGTGGCTCAGTATAACAAGTTCCGTATGATTGCATATATAGCTTCGAGTGGCTTGTCTGGGCGTGGGAAACTGTGGCGAACGCGCGCCACAGCTGTGGTTCTGTATAATAAGACCCTTATAGGCTTTTAATTTTTAAAAGAAAAGTAAATGAATTATTATATCGAGTTAATCGAGTTATACATCCTGATAGAAATACAGGTAGTCCTTCTATTTGATTACAGTAAACATGTAAATCATTCAATAAGTTTCACATTGTTAATGAGTGTATTACAACTAACGTACATTTAGAAAAAAAAAACTTTGATTTGGTACTGATATGGAGAACAAAAGGAAACCATTCATTCAAGAAAATTTTTTTCCGAATTACAACTTCGTTTAAAATACCGTTATCAAAGCTTTACAATCACCGTAAAGCTTTCCTTTGCTTTATATAATATGTTTTAATTATGTATGGGAAATATAGATTTAAAAAAAAATTCTGTTTTACTAAATCGCTTGTTAATGAAATCGTAATTTAGAACCATGTCGTGAGTGTGCTTGCGTTAAAGTGAGAAATAATGCAATAAAGCCGATAATAAAAGGTCAGAGCAAATATCTGATATGGGGAATCCAGGACAAAGGAAAATGGGGACATAATTAAATTATATTGTTATATTCGTTTTTATGGGCCCCTGAATGTTGCGTTTGAGAATACTATAATCAGGCCATAATGTAACTAGTATGTAAAATTACTAAATGGTTTGGTTTGGTTTGGTTTGCAGCACTACGGTCAACTTTTTGCTACACGAAGGCTAATTAGACCGGGACCTAGTGTTTAAAGCCGACTCCGAACGGCTACAAACATCCATTCAACAGTGGGAATCTAACCAAGAGGATCTGAACCGAATGTCAGCCAAACATAGCCATTCGGCCATCGCCTGGCTATAAAATTACTAAATAATTATTAGCTGAAACTTATCGGCTACTGTTAAGAACTAGAAAAGGTAAATCCATTGTTAAATCCATGAAATTCCTTCCCAAATAGCAACAGAAATAATCATACGAAATAATAGAAAAAAATATGTAAAATGGGGAAAAAATTACTATGCCATCTTTTAATCTGTTTAAAGAAAAAGTGAAAATTTTATAAGATTTAAAAAATTGCTCATTAATATGTTGAAAAGTTATGATGAAGAAACACCGAAATAAAACTTACTTTTCACGTATAAAATTGTCTGTGATACTGCGAATAAAAACTACTGGAACACCTTCATAGTTATAAAAAAATTTTGAATAATTTACATACTTAGAGTTCGAAATTTAACTAAACTTAACAACTCCAATATAAAAAAATGTATAATTCCTAGATATGACTTCATTTCTCTGAGTAATATTTATAATCCCAACTGAGAAATTTCCCTTTTTGCGAAAATTTATCTTCACATGATTTATTTTATCACATTTTTCTTAAATTAAAATTCATTGGGAGAGTGATTAGTTCCTGCACCCTGGTTATAACGCTTTTTAATGCTTCTTCAACTCTCCCTTCCAGAAGTCAAGGACTCAGGTAGAACTGCGGTGAGCTTATCAATAATGCTCATCTACAATGTATTTTCCTAGCATCTTAAAATCTTCTCGGACCAACTTTGACTCTATTCCGAAGGCAAACAGTTGAAATAAAGCAAATCAAAAAATTGGAGTTAGAAGCGTTTGCTGGTTGTAGAGCCTTCTCAAAAGGTTGGTCAGTTAAAAGGTTAACATCCTTCCAAAATATGGTGTATGATGGTGTAGCAAAACATATTGCCCTAGCATCTTAAAATCTTCTCGTACCAACTTTGACTCTATTCCGAAAGAAAACAATTGAAATGAAACAAATAAAAAAACTGGAATTAAAAGCGTTTTCTGGTTGTAGAGCCTTCTGAAAAGGTTGGCCAGTTAAAAAGTTAACATCCTTCCAAATTATGGTGTATGATGATGTAGCAAAACATATTGTACTAGCATCTTAAAATCTTCTAGGACCAACTTTAATTCTATTTCGAAGAAAAACAGTTGAAATGAAGCAAATCAAAAAATTGGAGTTAAAAGCGTTTTCTGGTTGTAGAGCCTTCTCAAAAGGTTGGTCAGTTAAAAGGTTAACATTCTTCCAAAATCATTCTTCCATATGATGGTGTAGCAAAACATTCCCAGACCCTGCTCTCATGTTGAGATTTCATTGCTTGTTTGTAGGAGTCCATAATTAACTTCAAATTACATTTACAGTTTGAAGTTGACTTGTAACGGATGTAAACACTCAAAGCAAACGCAGTATTCTAACCTGCAGACTTTGTTCCACAAACCAGCATCCAAACATTTATTTGTCCTTCGTTCGGTCTTTTATTTTTCTCTTCGTTCTGTGGTCCTCTTACAGTATCTTCCTTATCTAATGAATGTAAGATCTTTTCAACTTCCTATAACAGAAAATTAGTACGATTATTCCATGGAATTTTAACACCAGCTATATAGACACCAAATTTTGGTGTCTATATAGCTGGTGTAATAACACCAAGATTTTATATTCGTACAGACTTAAAAAATTACTTATTCCATTAAAATATCAATTTTTTTTTACATTACCCGTAAGACCCTGGGCTATATTATTCTAATTCTTTTTGAATTTTGTTCTATCTTACCTAGAATCCGCGTTGCAGCTATTTCTGTGTTATAATGCTGCGTTAAAAATTACAGCTATTTGAATGTTGCTAGACTGTATTAAAATTGACTTTTTTTTAAAAGTTACTGCACCACTGTTTCCCAAATTTTTTCAAGAGGCGATTTCCTTATCTAATTGTCAAGGAACACGCTCCCCTCGCACAACTTTCATCGATCGACATTTTTGAGAAGAAAAGACGTTAAAAGTAAATTTTTTAGAAAATAATTTTAACCTGACATAGAAAATTATTAAAATTACAAAATGTTTGTTATGGATAAATTCAGTATGATTTTATGTATTTATTTATTTATTTTTATGAAACACAGCAGTGAATCTTATACCACTGCATTTCATTTTTGAAAAGATAGTGATCTTTGCTCTACCAGAAGATTGCAGTGTAGAAACACTGGAGCAAATAAAAAATTTGAAAACCTTCGGGTGGAAATTTAGTAAAACTAATGCAACTAAATATAACCCTCCACAAAACATGATGAGCACTTAAGAGGTTACAACTCATAAGTTGGGAACCCGTGATCTTAACTGTGTTGAATGTTACAGAGCTATTTAAATGATACTGCACTATGTTGAAAGTTACTCTTAATCTAATGCTACTTTAGAGAGTTAAAACTTTCAGTAGTTTTAAAATTACTAGGCCGAGTTAAAATTTACAGCTATTTTACATATTACAAGACAGTATGTTGAAAGTTATTTCTGTCTTTCTCTAAGAACTAGCTAGTTTTACTGTTTCTGTTCACTAAAAACGTGTAACAGAAAGGTATTCCATAAATGGCTTGAAAGTTTGAAGACGTATTTTGCAAATATTGTCAATGAGAGTATCTATGTTATTGACTGTATATTTTTACTGAACTTTAGACTAAATTGTAATTTAGGTTCGATTGTAAGATATTCCTTTTCGTTAGAACACTAACTGCTTCAGGTTTTCGGACAGAAGGGACATTTTCTCGAAGATAGTCTGTTTTCTAGAGCAGGGGTGGTCAAAATATCGGTAGAGATCAAAATGTCAGTTGCTCGAGATTTTACGGTCGATCGCACGGATTTTTGTCTCGCATATCAGCTGTCGGTCAGACTCATATAATCGAAAGTTTGAAGACGTATTTTGCGAATATTGTCAATGAGAGTAACTATGTATATTTTTACTGAACTTTAGACTAAATTGTAATTTAGGGTCGATTGTAGGATAGTCCTTTTCGTTAGAACACTAACTGCTTCAGGTTTTCGGACAGAAGGGACATTTTCTCGAAGATAGTCTGTTCTCTAGAGCAGGGGTGGTCAAAATATCGGTAGAGATCAAAATGTCAGTTGCTCGAGATTTTACGATCGATCGCACGGGTTTTTGTCTCGCATATCAGCTGTCGGTCAGACTCATATAATCATATTCATCTCGAGACCATTTCTGTTTCACAGCATTCTAGAGAAACAAGTCAAAGGTTTATGAAACATGTATGTTTGAAAGCTTTTATTCTATCTCACTATCAACATTAGATTGAAAATGCAAGATCTATTATCCGTGTATCACTCGTTTCCTCATAACTTATAGTCTTGATTTAACATTTCTTTTTCTCTCGCTTTTATCAAGCAACATAACAATGCAAATAGGGAATTAAGTACTGCAATGATGAATTATAAAATAGCTAGTTCTAGATGTAGTAGTGTGAGGTCAGATTTAAGATTTATTTTATTTTTCGGAAATGGAATGAAATTAAAATTTGAAAATAAAATTTTTATGAAAAGCGTGTTCAAAAACAAAAGACTGATATTCACGTAAGTTTAAAGTTCATACTTCGTATCAGTCACTTATAGAGCAAATTATAAAAGTTGTGACTTCTTTAGTCGCATACAAACATCTTCAGAGATTGAAAATCGATCTCAAACAAGCTGGATCTTAAGTGTAGATTGCAACAGCCCCGGGCGATGCTTAGGTTTTTAGCGGCCCTGGGCGAAACACATTTACTGGCAATCAAATTTCTCTACATGGATGTTGTAAGACAACCCCTCTCCCCCATCCCCCCGAAAAAAACTGCATCCACTATTGATTTTACTGATTACTTTTAATGCATTACGTTTCGATACTAAAAAACCTACATTCTAGCTACGTAAAACAGCAAAGAACATAATACAAAAAAGAATATTATGCATGAAATTAAAATTGGTCCACTTAAATATAAAATTAATCAATTTGTATGAATAATGAAACAATGGAAAAATTATTTACACGATTTAGAAAATGTAAATTGTTAAAAACAAATACTTACATGTATGAATTTGTTGGTTATAAAGCAATTTTTCTTGCTTTCTGAGCAGCAAAATTGTCTATTATAAGTGAAAAGTCCAAAGATGATGAGAGATCATTTTCATTAGAAATAAGTGCCAAGGAGGACAGGCGTACAATCTGTATTCAAAGCATACTGATTGTACCTGCTTTGTAATATTTTCAATTCTTCGAGAAGTGGGAAATAAAATTGATTGATAATCAAGGTTTTACTATAACTGAATTGAAGATAAATCATGTCTTTCTAACCGAGAAATTTTTCGAACCAAAAGGGTAGTTTGTCAATTAAGATTCTTTCTACGATTCTTTTCAAAAAATCGAAACATATTTTTTTATTAGTAGAATTATAAAAACCGCGAAAAATGAGGGATTTTTTAAAAACCCGTAACATTTAGAAAAGTGTTGCGATGAGGAATAAAAATGGCTGCCCAAAAATTTTTAGCAGCCCTCGGCGGTTGCCCAGTTTGCCCCCCCCCCCCCTCCCTCTAAGCACGGCCCTGGCAACAGCGCTGTTTGATTAAGCATCAAAAATGCCTTAACCACTGCTAAGTTTGAGGTTTCTATTTACCCTTTCAGTACGTACTAATATTTTACCTTTAGTTTTAACCAAATTTTGAAGCAACCTTACTTTCTCAGGGTCCGGGTATAATAGTTTCTGCTCTCAAGTAAAACACTTTGTTCTGTAAACAAAATTATGTAAACATTTTTCTTCGCAGTAACTTAAACTTTTACCACTTGATCCTTAAACATATGCTGCAAATACATATGTCTAAATGAAACCAATTAACATTTAAATTTAAAAATCTAATAAACAAAAAAAAATTAAAAGGCTATCTGTTTTAAAAATTCGAAATTTTTTTAAATTCTTTTAATGGGAATTAAAAGATATAATTAAAAACTATTCATACTCTTAAAAAAAAATTAAAATACGTATTTTAAACATAGTTTCGGGATTTTTTTTTCTTGCTTAAAGTTTTTTAATTTATTAAAAAAGTCTTCATTATCTCATACTTGCACATGTCTGTTTATAAACATTAGAGACATTTCTACAAGAATTTTTTTTTATAATTCTAAACATTCGTGTTGGTCCATGAATAGCGATATTAGTTTTCAACGAGCTTAAACGTTCAAAATCAGCTTTATCAACTCGCTTAACAGGTGGGTTACGTAAAAAGAAAGAAATTAAAATAGAAATAAATAAATGTATACCTTTGAAACAGTTGATTGTAGTTTATGGTTAAGAATTAATCAATTGATTTCAATCATAAGGCGAATCAGGAAGTCAGCTTTTCTCCTTTTAGGTAGTAATGAAGAGCAGATTTTCAGAAACTTGAAACGTTAATTTTGTCAGCATAATAGGGTAATCCGTCTTTGCCGAACAGCAAACGAGTTGGCGACCACCCTGAAGTAAAAGCTAAATTTTTAATATTCTTTTCTAAGTCTTGTGTCACATATTTTTTCGGGGTATTCAAGATAAGTCCCTCAGCTTTTCAGAGATGAAAATTTGCCCAATTCAGCGAAGAAATGGATGCTTTGTGGCTAAAGAAGTACTATACCTATTAAACCGACGAAACTAGTTTAAATTTTTAATTTTTATTGTGTATCTTTAGAAGCCGTCTTTTACTCTTTTATTGTTTCAACAATTTTAGCTATTTTGGCACATTAAACCTATATATATCTAGCTGTCCATCTCAATCTGTCTCTCACTTTCTCTCTCTCTTTATATATTTATTTATATATATATATATATATATGTATGTGTGTGTGTGTGTGTGTGTATGTATGTATATATAAACAATGGAATCTCGATCGATCGTTTTCGGATCCATCGTTTTTCCGTATGTGTCGTTCATTTTATCCAGTCCCAACTATCATATTGCTTTGTTATGTTTCCGCATCTATCGTTTTCCCACATTTATCGTTCATTTTAATCGGTCCCTTGAAAAACGATAGATCGAGATTCCACTGTATATACATACATATGTATGTATACATATGTATGTATATATATATATGTATGTATATATATATATATGTATGTATATATATCTATATATATATATATCTATATATATGTATATTTATATATATATATATATATATATATATATATATATATATATATATATATATATATATATATATATATGTATATTTATATATATATATATATATATATATATATATATATATATATATATATATATATATATATATATATATACACAGTGGAATCTCGATCGATCGTTTTCGGAATCATCGTTTTCCCCCAGTGCCGACGTTTATTTCACCCAGTATCGTTTCACCCAGTATCGTTTACCCCGTATCGTTTATTTCACCCAGTGCCGACGATTATATTGCTTTGTTAAGTTACCTGATCTATCGTTTTCCCGTATTTATCGTTCAGTTCAGTCGGTCCCTTGAAAACCGATAGATCGAGGTTCCACTGTATATATATATATATATATATATATATATATATATATATATATATGTGTGTGTGTGTGTGTGTGTTAGTTCACAGTTTTTATCAGTTTTCTTTTTTTTCTGTGAAGGATAGTGACATATTCGATAATATATTCTAAGAAAAATGAATGGAATTGAATTCTAAAAGCAGCTATATTTTTACGAACGAGGCATATCTTATTGTAAATAAAGAAATGTATAAATATTCAGACTGCTGCCAAACTGGAAGTAATAGATTAGAAAACAAAAGTAATCAGAAAGCTGCACTTAAATAATTTGTCTAATAACCCATGAGATAAAACTTCCTCCTTCTTCGACATTTTTTGTGCGTCTTTCCTCGTCAGACAATTTTTATCCAAAACGAGACCGCAATTACAGGAATTAAAAATCCAAAGAGAGAAAAAAAAATCGGAAAGGATTTTTTTTTCTTCTTCTGTGAGATCATTCCGGTCGTGACCCAAACTCGCCGCGCCCGTAACTCGCGGATTTTGACATTTACGATCTCGGATGCTAGAGAGCGAAACCTACAAAAAACAAGAAGACATCACGGGAAAAAGGAAAGATATTTTGTTATTTTTAAGCTAGCATCTAGGGTGGCCTCGTGCGAACACGTGTTTATGGGGATCCAATCTGTCCGCACATCTTTTAAAAAGACATTTTGCGACGGCGTTCGGTGGAATTCTTCAAAAGGCCCGAAACTATTGCCGGAATAATACGCTTAGAATGTATCTGCTGAGAGTTGAAACGGTTTCAGCGGCGGGTTTTCCCCGTATTTACGAAAAACGCGAATTCATTTTTTTCTGCACCTCATATTTTTTTATGCAAGAGTGAAGCAATATTTTGTTAAAGCGTGTTTTATGTGTTTACTAGCTGAAAACTCGCACTTCGCTACGGAGTACATTCAAATTAAATACAACGGTCAATGTATGCAATTAATGCCAATATATACACTGCTGGCCACCCAAATTGCAACACCAAGAAAGACAAGAGATATCACAACAAAATTTATTTTGTAGATAACATGTTGACCAAGTATCAAATGATTAAATTTATAGACTTCTGTGAAGTGTGGTTCCTGCCAAAATCAGTAGCCAGAGTAGCCGCCATTGTTGGAGATCACCACTGCCACGCGCCTCGGCATTGAATCAAAGAGACTTTGGATGAGTTCTTGGGGTACAGCAGACCAAGCAGCTTCCACATGTTGCCAAAGTTGATCTGCTGTGGCAGCTGGGGATGGAATCTGGGTCAATCGTAGAGCAACCATAGACCACATGTTTTCTATCGGCGAAAGATCCGGAGAGCGAGGCGGCCAGGGAAGCAATTCAATCTGGCGATTGACGAAGAACCGTTGGACAATGCGTGCCACGTGTGGTCACGCATTATCCTGTTGAAATATGGCTGTGGGCAAGCCCTGAGGGTAAGGAAGGACAACTGGCTCCAACACCTCGGAGATGTAGCGCTGGCTGTTTAAAGTACCGGCAATGCGTACTAGAGGTGTGCGAGAGTGATATCCAATACCGCCCCATACCATAATACCCGGTGCAGGACCAGTGTGGCGGTGCATAACGCAGCTGTTCAGCATCCTCTCTTCACGGTGTCTACAGACTCGAATGCGACCATCGTGGTGTTGCAGACAGAAGCGTGACTCTTCAGTAAAGACAATTTCATTCCATTCTGCCGTCCACATCCTTCAGTCATCACACCATTGGCGGCGGAGACGTCTGTGGTTTTGCGTCAAGGGTAGACAAAGCAATGGACGCCTTGCGGACAGACCACTCTGCTGTAAACGGCGTCGAATGGTACCCGCAGACACTGGATGATGCGTTACAGACTGCATGTGCTGTGCTATGGTTCGTGATGTGACTGAGCGATACGTCACTGCCATGCGCACAATTTGCCTGTTATCACGTGAAGTGGTGCGCTGAGGTGGATGCGATCGAACACGCCGGTCCGTCGTACCCTCCTGCATCCAACGATCACATATCCGCATTACAGTTGTTTGGTTTCGTCCAACACGACTACCGATTTCCCTGAAAGATAATCCACAATCTCGGTAGGCCACTATCCTTCCTCTGTCGAACTCGGATACTTGATCAAAAGATGATCGCTGTTTTCGACGAGGCATAATTGATCGTTTTTTTTGAAAAAACCACAAGAAAAAGACAATTGCCGAACTTGAAATCGTCGAAATCTCCAAGCCTTAAATAGCGCTTTGAAGTGGCGCCACAGGCGTGCGTGATGTGCGTCTACGCTGAAATTCTAATCATTTGCATATCTCACCTCCGCTAATGCGTGTTGTAAATTTCATGTTATTTGCATGTTTCCTTCAGGGTGTTGCATTTACAGTGGCCAGCAGTGTATATATATATATATATATATATATATATATATGAATATATGTATAATAAATACGGCAATCAATGTATACAATTGATGTAAAAAGAACAAAAAAATATATTTATAAAAAATCGTAAGAGATATTTTTATAGACAAAATAATGTAGAAGAAAATATTCAAATTAAATCTAATAGGACATACTAAAGAATATAGTAAAGTTAATATATTACAGTTTGAGGAACATATCTTTTACTGTATTTTAATTTTTTTTTATAATGTCCAATTGTCTGCCGCATTAGCAAGGGAAAAATATTTTTTTGTCTATTTCATTGTTATGGACGTGACGATAAATTTATTTAAAGTACCAGAAAAAGAAATCACGTGATCAGCATTAAATAAATTCAATTCTAAAATTTAATCTTTAAAAATTCACCAAAAATCAGAAAATGGATTCGAAAAAGATTTCATTTTAAAGGAATTTTTATGATCTTTCTCGTGATAAGTTTTATAACCCTCAAATTATTATTTTAAATGCAAACTTGAAAAAAGTTACTAAAACAGCTGTATGAGCCAAATGTCATACGTATAATAAAATGTGCTCATACAACAGCTTAAAAATTTAATTTTAAAGAATCTAAGAAGAATTTTTCAAAAATATTTCTTAGTGCACCCCTGCAATATAAGAAGAATCGCCATGCAAAATTTCAGCCCTTTAGGTTCAGCGGTTTGGTCTGTGCGTTGTATGTCAGTGAGTCAGTCAGTCACGGAACTGATTTATATATATAGATTAGTGACAACTCACGCAAAATGATGATATCCTTCTGGACAAAGATGATGGTTCTCTGTCGAGTTCCTTCCGACAGGAAATAGATCGTAAAAATAAATACAACTACTTTTAAGATTTATTCGCTAATGACGATAGTTCTTAAGGTTATAAGTAACAAGGTTAGTTGGAGAAGATCTTTATTTTTTTTATTGTGGGGTGGGGGGAGTACACTGTTCGAAGAACCCAGATTTCGATTTCTTATCCAACCAAGATGCTTTTACAAGTGTAATTTAATTATGTTCGCAGGTGTCGTTGCAGTTATATAAAAGATCCCATGACCAGCACCCCTCAAAAGGAGAAAAGACGAATTAATTGGTTTCGACCGAGAATTCGTCCCCTAAAGTCGATTCTAGCGAAATAAAATAAGGCGTTAATTCGAAAGGGTTGTAATACCATTCGGTGGCGTAAACTCCACGAGTCCGACTGGAAGAAGATTCCAATGTTCAACTTGTCTTCCCTCCGTGAAGTAAAACTGTTTGCATTATTATTACATTGTATCGTTGTTAGAATGTATCTGTACAGAGCCAGAGAAATTTCCTTTTATTAATTCTTTGAATTTTGTTTATAAATCTTATTTTGGGGATATAGGAACTTGTGTACTTCAAACCTTTATCTGTCACATTCAGCATGATTGAATTTTCCAAATATTGTTACGTTTCCGCCAGCATAACTCAGATTTTCACAATATTAATTAACAGCCTCTCAAAATTCAGAGTAGAATTTTTAAAAAGTTAACTCGTTGCAAACTTATAAGTGTAGTTTTTTTTTTTTTTTTTTTTTTTTTTTTTTTTGGGGGGGGGGGGGGCTTTCTTTCAGAACCTCAGAGAGATGTGAATATCTCTATGGACCAATTACAAATATCATGTGTGACATTAGCGATTTGCTTTTGAGACTATCGCTTCTTGTGCTCTGTGACCTTAAGAACTTTACCTCATTGGTCTGAAACTAGCTGTCCCTTTCGTTTTCTATAAGCTGGATTTTCAGTAACTGTTAATTACAGTTTTATCTTCCTTCATAAGTTTCTTCATAAAATTTCACACCTTTCATGAACTTCTCGTATTTTTTAAAATATATTATTTTCCCCATTGCGACAGGCAGTTGACCATTGAAGACATTGCGCCGCATCAACATCGCGAAATCTGGTTGGCTAATTTGTTATGGGAGCACCATTTAAGTGAGACAGCATTGCTCCCTATGAGAGGACAACACGGGAACGTCCAAGCTTTACTCGGGATTTGAACCCAAGCACACTAACCAATATACCACATGGGCTCCTTTTTTAATATTATTATTATTATTTGACTCAACTTGCCTTCAAATATTTACGTTTTTGTAAACTTACTCCAAACATTGAAATCAGAATTTTAGCAGCAAAATTGTTGAGTTGGTTAAGAGCGCTACAGTCAACTCTTGCTACACAACGTCTAATAACACCGGGACTTACAGTTTAAGGGGATGGTGGAAAAGGGATTTTTGAAATTTTTACCTCAGAGATATGGAATTTTGCATATATATTCATTTAAGTAAAACTTTATTAAACACCTTATAAAATTTTACAAATATTAAAAAAATATTGTTTAAAAAATTTAAATTAAATAATTTCTTTAATGCTCCTTGCGATCCAATTTTTAACTTACCTTCAATTTTGAATTTATATTGCTTATAAATACATTTTGGACAGAGTTATGTACTACATTGTGCTTTCGTTGAATAGTTAATTTTAAGAAATATTTTTATACTTGTGCTCTGAATTTTCGTGAAATTTTTGTACTTTTCTACACTTAAGTTAAACTTTGATAATCTGAATGATGTCGAAATCTAAAATGGATACATAACTTTATTCTGATGTATTACAGGAGTCTTTATTATAAATTTTATAACATATCGTCAAAAATTATGACGCAAAGGGCATTTCAAAGACTTGCAAATCTGGAAATGACCCATTTTAAGAAAAAGCCATTTAAAAGGTGTTTTTTCACCTACATTTAATACTTACTTTCGTAAAGCCGCTAAGTTTTCCTTTTACTTTTCACTACACATTTTAAATGCATTTTATTCCAAAATATTTATATATTTTATCTCTCTATTCCTAAAAAAAAGTAACTCCCGCTGCCGCTGTCAAAAGCTTGTCACGCTATCTCCTCCGAAACCGCTGTGGGTATGGGGTCGAGAGCGATAACAATGGATGCAGAAAAATGGGGGGACCAAAGTAAGACATGTCTCATCTTTGTCGGACTTTAAGTTTTTTAAAAAATTTATTTATTTTGTGTTTTTGGGGAAAATATTGACTTTTTCATCTTCAGATTACGATAACTCGCCAAAAAATGATCGTAGAATTTTGATCTTTTTACAATCTAAGACTACAGACATTTCTCTTTCAAACTAGACCTCATTTGTTTAAAAATATTTTAAAACAGACTAATATTTTCATCAAAAAATGGAGCACAGTTTTTCAAGAAATATCGTCCCCTATGTGGATGTAATATCGATGCTCCTCGAGTTTTTATCTTACAAAGAAAATATTTACATCATCTGGAAGCTGAAAGCTTTCTTATTCATATAAACCTCATTTCAGGTCTATATCTTAAATTTTCGATTTTTAATTGAATTTTAAAGTTGATAATTCAACAGTGATGAAACGCCCTTCGCATTAAGGGTGACAACAGTAAATGAATGGAAGCTGTTACATTGCCCGAGAATCACCCCTATGAATCTCGGTATTAGCCATAACAGAGGAGCGAGCGTAGCGAGCCTAGGGGCGAAGCCTCTAGTAAATTTTAAAAAAATTTCAATTTTTGCTCGATTTTTGGTAATTTGAAAGTACACTAACCCCTTAAAGCCGATTCCTAGCAGTAGTAAGAAAATAAATTTAGTATTAATAATTTCTCATTATATACACCCGTTAATTTTATGACGGGATGGTCTCATAACATTGACCTTGAGTTTTTGGAATTGCGGTAAGCATTACTATTGTTTATGGGTTAGAATTAACAAAAATAGTAGGGCAATATAATATTGGAAAGGATCTTTTTTCATAATCGTACATAAAGTATAAAGCCAAGGATAAAAAATTTCTCCAATGAAGGTACTCTTTTAAGAACAAGAAGTGCAGTCATTTAAGCACTTAAATCGTGACCTTTCATTTATTGACTGCAATTTAGAAATGGATTCGTGACTCTTCCCCTGTCAGTCAAAACTTCTGAATCATTACGAAGTCTGGATATGGGGCTTAATTGTTTCCTTATGGTTACATCAATATGCATTAAATGTATTTTTTTTTATTTTAGGATCTGAAACCAGTTTTTCTTGTCAATTGCCCTTCGATAAGTAATATTAGGGGTAATGGAGGAATAATTAGAGACGACAAAGAAAATGAATTGACATTTAAAAAGATCTGAGATGTGAATAATAAAAAAAATCCCTTTGGCTGTAACAGTGCTGGTGGGCTTAAAACCAGAAATGTTTATGATATCATTGTATGTCATGGAATGTACACCCGATTCTCTTTTTGCACGGTTTTGAAATAACACGGTCCCAGAAAAAGAACCGATTAATTTTTTACACTGTTTTTTCCTTACTTTGACAAGGTTTAAAATTCTAATAATTACAAGATAAAAAGAACTTTTTATATACCATGTTTTTAAATTTTCTGTTGAATCATATGAACTTGACAATTCTATGTATTAATAAATACTTTTTTAAAATTTTTTTGATGAATTATTCCATCAACATGAAAGAAAATGATCAAATGCGTAATAAAGAGGTATCAAATGCCTAATCAATCCTTTAGCTCGAGAATTGGAAGTTAACTTGCGTCTAACTTTTCATTCCCGTCACGGTCGATAGATGGCTGCACCATTCTACAAAACAAAATTAACTAAAAATAAATTCAATTCTGCTTAAAGGATGACTAAAAATATTAAAATAATGCATTGTCATCGTGTTCTGAGCTATTCTAAAAGTTTCAAATGTCTAGCTAGTCGGGAAGTTAGTTAAAAATCGATTGCAAGATATGTACCGGACCAACGCACAAGCAAGAAAGCGAGTTAATAAAAACATGGTTAAAAAGAATAAAAAATATTGAGTGTAATGTTATCAGAGAGTATTTTCAGAGATTGGAGATGATTTCACGTTAGTTTATGTTGTTGTTGCTAATGCCTCTTAGTTGGAGGTTCAATTCAGCAGGTCCTAATAGACTATTGGACTGAAAGGGGCGGCTCCCGTTTTGTACTAGCACCACAAGGGTCGGAGTCCGACTTGGCTAAATGACCGGTCCCGTAATTTTGAACCGCGTCAAGTGACGAGACCGGTACACTTGACCCCACACCTCCAGAGGTCAATTTGAGAACTTGGAGGATATTGCAGCCACGACAGATTTTTCGTGCTCCAGCCGCCATTAATATACACGGTGGTGGATTTGTCCGCTACGGGCATCGAACCAGTGACGTTCAGATTACTAGCTCGCTTCCTTTGCCCACTGGGCCACCACACCCACGTTAGTGTATAGTAGTGATGATCAAGGTGAGGTTCCACTATATGCAGTACCAATTCTAGAAGGCTTTCTAACTAGAAACTGAACTTGGAAATCATTTTCTTACAAATGATGGCAATGTCGAACGAGATATGCCATTCCAACGTGATTTAAAAATGATTATGGCATGTCACGAAGAATGCTATAAAGAACTAACGAAAACAAAATCATGGCGTCTGATAGCCGAATTCGTAGTCAAAACCGGTGAAGCAAAAGAAATACGAGATGTTAATTTTATTCAAGATATACTTGTAGATATATCGGCATTCCAGTGACGAGAGGGATTTTTTTCACTACCGAAAAACAACAGAAACAAACAAATTTAGTTTAAACCGCTTCCTCCTATCACACTTAAAAAAAAAATAACCCGTATAAACATAATTAAAATTTAGGGATTTCAGACCGATTTGGGGATTTGCTCTTACAAGTTCAGTTGATCGAATCTAAATTTCATATGAAAAATTAACTACATTTGGATGGAACCTACCTCCCATTTTTATATGTTCACTGTATCTTTTTTTACAATTTTACTTTTGCACGGTAACGTATCTCTGGAACGTTTGCTATACGTTTTGCTCTGGAACGTATCCCCCGTGCAGAAAGAGAATCTGGTGCAGTGGTGTACCCAGGATTTAATCTTGGGGGGAGGGGGGCGAGTTGAACGGATAAAAATATTTATAATGCGAATTCTATATTCAAAATGCAATTTCTATCCCTTTTGGGGGGAAGGGCCAGATCCCCCCCTGGGTGCGTCACTGATCTGGTGTACATGCATCTGCACATGAATGCTTTCCCGGTGATATTAAAAAAAAATTAATTCCATCACTTAAAAATTATTTTCCTTTTATTTTAAATTCTTTTCTTTTATTTTTAAATTTAATTTTATATGATGAGGGCCTATTTTTTTTTTTTTAAACTAGACTGAACATTTGTATCGGGACTAAAATTAACTTACTGGGCATGTCAAAAGTCTATAGACCAATTTACTCCGTGAACTTTCTATTCTTGTATTCCTGCACATCGAAACAAAATCGCCAAATGAAACAAAATCGGAAAAATGCATTCATTAAACATTGAAGGATATACAGTGGAACCTCGATTGATCGTTAACCGAATCATCGTTTTCCCGTATGTGTCGTTTATTTCACCCAGTTCCGTCTATCATACTGCTTTGTTATGATTCCGCATCTGTCGTTTTCCCGCATTTATCGTTCTGTTCAGTCGGTCCCTTGAAACACGATAGATCGATATTCCACTGTATTATGGTTAAGAATCTGTGCATAATTAAGAATTATGTACCACTTAGCATATAAAATTTCAGGCATGCATTCATCATAACTTGTCAAAAAATCAAAAACATACATTTTATAGCACAATCAGGAGTTTGTTTTTTAAATACAATTTTTTATCATTAATATTTTAAAAATTAAAATATCAGATGATAAAATTATGCAATTAATTTTAAATTGTAATCGATTTGGAACTAAAACTTTTTAAAATCTAGACTTTAGACCACTGGCCTTGAAACGATCACCAGCCAGAATTATGGATCGCACTTTATCTCATACAGTTCTTATTTTATCATATACAGGTAACCCTCCTGTATCACGGTAGATAGGTTCCTAGAAAATGCCGTGTTGTGTGAAACCGTGTTATATGAGACCCAGAGACAGTACAAAAAGGGGGGTTACGTTCCGAAAACTTAGTAAAAACAAACATTTTTGTTATAAATTCCATATAAGCAACTTAATTTTTATTAAAAATATAAATGTATGTATAATACAAAACGAAAAGAAACAAAAAATATTATTTTCATTTAATGCGACCTTAATGTAATAAATTTCTTCCTCATCGCTGCTCAGTACAATCAAACGAGAATGTTTTTTCGGTTCAACGATATCACTTTTACTTTCAGAACCTTTTTTTCCATTTATATTTTTTACACCTTCTATCCTCTTTAAAAATTAGTGCTAGTGTCCTTCATTAGTGCTATTGTCCTCAGAATCGATTTGAATTGCAGCTTCGGATGCCATTTCCATCAAATCCGCTTCGTCAACTTCTTCCACTAATAAATCTTGAACGTCTTCAATAGTCATAACCACAAAACCTCGCCGCCGATTGATTTAGCAAGTTCTAATATGCCACCAATTTCATTTTCTGACGATTCTATTTCAACTGAAGAGGGCCATATCTTCTTCCAACATGCATTTAACGTTGATGATTTTAGTTCTTTCAGAGACAAAGATATGATGTCGATGACGGGCTTAATTGAAAATTGCTTCCAAGTTTCCATTATATTAACTGATTTCGAATCGGTTACGTCTAAAATTCACTGTAATGCTTTTATGTAATAAGTTTGTTCATAACGCTTTCCGCAATGACATCGGAATAGAGTTATAAATGAATAAATTATATTTTGTTTATACATTTTCATGTAAAGCCACTGCAGTACATTATTCCTTCCCGTCATTATTTTAAGGTAATTTAGTTTTTAAATGTGTTAAACAAAAATCATGTTATCGAGTACTGTATAAGTACAGTGTTGTAGAAAAGTTTCCGAAATTTTTTATGGGGAATTTCTGTTTTGAAGCAGGGAATATTGGTTACATTGTCTTTATATCACCTCTTTAACTTCCCTCCATAACTGCAGAGTGTTGTTGGAATTATAGTTAGAGGTTATTTGTAAATATGTGATTGAAGTTTGATAAACGGTTTTGCAAGGCTTGGAAGAAATCCTTATTTTGAGAAAGAATACAGCTAATACGGAACAAAAACAATGTCAAGGTAAATATGACATTCTCTGTTAACAAATTACACTGTTATGTAAAGGAATTCACGAGATGGGCTCAAGCTAGAGTCAATTTACAATTACCTCACAAAGTTTTTTGAATGGGGTAGGTGTAAATACGATTTACGGATAGTTGTGAATTCTATTATTTAATAAATAATTTACTAAATAGCATCATAGCATCTGAATATAATTCAATAGTAATAAAAAAAATAAGGCAGTACCTAGTACCGTGATTTTTGATTATCTAGTCCATCTTATCTCAAAGAGCATGTAATAAGAGCAGTCAGGGTTGTAGAAAATCAAATCTACACTTACAAGCCCAGGAGCGTTAAGGAGTGCCCAGGGGTGCTATTTTTCATCGTATAAAAGGTAGAAAAGTTCAATTAATAGATTAGGTTCTGCCCATGCTGGTGACAGATCCATTGAAAAAAAAACCTGTATATTTATATAAAAAAATTCCTCTATGTTAATAAAATCTTGTTACAGGAAATTTCTTCTAACCATATTCCTACGCATCACTTCATTAGGGCAGTGGTAGAAGCTTGAAAACTCGCTGTTGTTAATCTATGATTTTTCTTTGACACGCTAAGAATGAAAAAAATAGATCTCTCCCATTATCGCATTCAGTAATGATGAATTGGATACTTTTTTAAATGCTACTACTGCATACAGAAAAGGAAAAAATTGGGCTTCAATGCGTTGAAAGCTGCCCTTGGTAATTGACTCTAACGATCCTGATCTCCGATAATAATGCTGTAATAAATTAACTATCAGTGTACTGATATTCACAAATTTTGACGAGAAAGAAAATTCCGATAATTTATGTTCCCGAAGAATAGTTATTACATTTTACTTCATTTCACTATCCTCTAACAATGAGGGGTTTATCCGCTACTAAATAACCTCGAGGCAGAACGTTAAACCTCATTCTGTGTAACCTCCGTAGTTATGTTTGTACAAGACAGTGGAATTTTTCTTCGTAAAGTTCGGGACTTACGTAAGTCGCTCTGAAGATCAGAAAAGAATTCTGTCAAATTAATCTCTCTCAAAAAGACTAGGTTCCTCCACGTTAATTGTAGGTCCCATGGTGCCAAGATGGCCACCCCATTGTCACGAATCCACAACAGAGGGGTATCATTACGTTCCCTCCCCTCACACTAAGGCTTCTAACATCTCTCTTCTTTCTTAAGAGTCTGGTTTTTGTTTTATTTTTATATATGTGGATAAACAACCGTACGTTAACATGACGAGCGTGTAAAAGCGTTAAGAATGGCGTAGCCGAACTGAGGCATGGGGTTTTTGAGCGACCAGGTGCCTGCAGCAGCTGTTCGCCGGCGAAATGTACTGTTTTGACAAATGTTTCGGACATATTAGGATTCTTGGAAGAATGGCAAAGTTCACAGTTGTTATCTACTCTTGCCGCTAGACAACTGGCCTGTAGTTATTTTTACTTTCTGGTTATCATATTTTACTTTCATTACTTAGTAAAAAAAGCATGGGCAAATGTTTGGCAAAAATGATAAAATTTGCTCTCAGAAAAATCACTTTTGAGAGCAGCTCTACCGAACGTAATTTAATGAAAAATTTATTATTAAATTAATATTTAGATTCGAGCAATTATTACGATTACGTATCAAATAAAAGGTGTTTTTATCCTGATAACAATAACTCTAATTTGCTTCTTATCAGTTTTGAGAGCAGCTCTACCGAACGGAATTTGATGAAAAATTTATTATTACATTAACTTTTAGATTAGGACTATTATTATGATTACGTATCTAATAAAAGGTATTTTTATCCTGATAATAATTTGTACCATCAGTTTTGAGAGCAGCTCTACCGAACGGAATTTGATGAAAAATTTATTATTATATTAACTTTTAGATTCGAGCAATTATTAGGATTACGTATCAAATAAAAGGTGTTTTTATCCTGATAACAATAATTTTAATTTGCCTCTTATCAGTTTTGAGAGCACCTCTACCGGACGGAATTTGATGAAAAATTTATTATTACATTATCTTTAAGATTTGGGCAATTATTACGATTCGTATAAAATAAAAGGTGTTTTCATCCTGATAATAATAACTTTAATTTACCTCTTATTTCATTGTTACTTTTAAATATGAGATGTTCCTAGTACTATGTTGCTTCAAGGTTTTATAACTCTTCGCGAAAACGAGGTTAAAAATAACAGGCCTCGAAGCAATTTATTGTCATAGTTCTCATTTACTGAAACGAGAAAGAATAAAAGAATTCTCAAACTAAAATTAATACTAAATATGAAGTGCTTTTACGACAAAAATAAAACTAAAAAAAAAGAAAACAAGAAAACCCGCAGAGTATACACTTAGTGGATTATACCTGTTCGTGCAATAATATTCAAATAAAAAGCATCTCAAGTTTCTCACAAGGCAACAACGATATGCATCCCTGTTGCAACGTTAGAACCTTATTGACTATAAATTTTCCTTGTAATGAATTCACAAATACTGTTTTTTTTTCTGTTTCTTTAAGTATATTGCTCCTGAATATGCTTCCAGCAATCAATTTGATTCACGTATAGCCAGCGCAGGCTTACGAATTTATTCAAGTGGCCAGCTTAAGTTTGTTGATTTCTTTATGTAATCCTTGGATTTGGAAGGACCCTTACTTAAGAATGAATAAGGTTTTATGCAAGTATTGAAAAATGTAACGAAATTTGCACTCATTTTTAAACTTATATTAATTTATAAATTTATTTTTAAATTAACATTTTATTAATCATATTTCCTAAATAGTAGGGTGAGGGGGAGTCTTTTTTTAACGTGGTAGAGCTAAATGCACAAAGCTTTCCTTATGGGCCGTTGGTTAAAGCAAAAATATACACCTCTATCGTACTGGTAGCCTTTGGGCCTAGGTTTCACCTTTGTTATGGGCTCTTCAACAAGGCATAACAAATGAGTACTCTGCCAGATTTATACAGCAAATTTATCTAGAGAAGAGGGACCTGTCTATTAATTTTTGATTTTGAAGTCTGACGATATGATTCTATCATGCAAAGGGCATTTTAGTTATGAAGAAAATGACTGGTAGAATCAAACGATAAATAGAGATGGTATTTCATTGATGTAAACCAGAGTGGGAGATATCCTTCTGCAGATTAAAAGCTTATGCCTGGCCTATGATTCTATCATGCAAAAGGTATTTCAGTTCCGTAAGACTTACTCTAGAGGTTACTTTGTGACTGCTTGGGTAACTTTGTGACACATAGTAATTTTTTCGTATTTCGGATCTTGCGCCACGCCCGTGATACCAGGCAGGCAAAGAACAGCGCCAACAGCTTGTCTGACATACAGAGACACCTTGTGGCCAGTGTCTGAAGCTTCTGCGAGCCATTTGTCTTCACTGGACAGTGTATTATTCAAACCTGTTGTCAAGCTATTGACTCAAACTTCGGAAACTTTGTGTGTTAAAGGCTGACACTTTATACAACCAACTAACACAGGTAATTATTTTTTATTATAAATATGTTGGTTAGATTGTGGAGCAATATAACTTTTGTGTAAGGATATTTCCCAGAGATATGAGAACATAACCTAAATATCGGAAGGTGACGGGGTTAGTTTGTGACATATTGACACTGTCACAAAATAACCCACAAAGTCGACCCATCTCCTCCAGCCTCTCGATGCTGCATTTTCCCATCCTCTAAAATACCACTGAAGAGAAAGAAGTATTGACTATCTGGAAAAAAAAAAAACTACCCGAAGGAGCAGAATGCTCCGAAAGACGAATTTCCTCATTTCTCAAAGAACTGATGGCTGCCCTGGACACCCGAGGTCTTTTTGATGTCAAAGATATAGATAAAGCTATCCAATATTTGTAATAGGTATTTATAATTGTGTATGAAGCTTTTGATAAGCGCTTTACTGTGTAACTTTGTGACACATTTTAACTTTAATTTCTCAATGGTAATTGAAGATCCGGGTTAGCGCAATACATTACTACGTAAGGAAAGGATGTACCAATGTTTTGCTATTGTTCGTTTTGGGCTGCTTTTAAAACTGATCGGCTGGCACTGGAAAAAAAAAAACGTAAAATCCGTCACAAAGTAACCCCATCTTACGGTTACAAAGAAAATGACTGGTACATACAAACGATGAATAGAGATGGTATTTCATTTATGTTCCATTTATCTGCAGAAGGTGATATCGTTCTGCAGATAACAAGCTTATCCCTGGCCGATAGCGGAATCTTTCCTGATATTTGAATTCGATTTTTTTAATCCTTACAATTTCCCCTTTCCAGAGACTTCGAAGTCTAAATCTTCTTAATACTGCTTGGTCATTGCATCTTAAATATAGCGACCTTCTGTCCCTCTTGCAAAGCGAAATTCAAATGCTTTTACCATTCCATCCGGCTGTTTCCCTTCATATTCGTCTTCAGGACCCCGGACGTAATAAGGATTGGCAGTTAATCCTCTCTATGTAATCTTTAGCGGGCTGCACTGTAATTATGGCGCTTTCTGTATCAAAAGAGGCCGTAACACGAGTAGCTGCAAGGAGGGGTGAAAATAACCTGATATGGCTGTGTCATTTTTCACTTCGACAAAGAGACGGCAGCAAAGGGATTTTTAAACATTTCCCGGGGGTATTAGCGGAAGAGAGGGAAAACACCCTTTTATCTCTGGCTAATGAGGAAGAAATCCCCGCCTTCCACACACACAGCTGTGAAATCAGGTAGAGCTAGGTAAGATGAAACGGGTTGGCAGAAATTATGTGTCTGAATTCTCAATGATTTCGTAGAGGAAATACATTTTGAAAAGGGATTAGTTATTTAGGAAATTTAATACATGATTCATATGTATATGTGAATGGAATAAATCTATAAATGAAAGAGCAAAATGCTTATATTACTGCATATCGCTTTATTAGTTTGTTAATACATTTAGAAGGCTTATTTGCATAGGCGAAGCGTTGCCCCCCCCCCCAACTTAAGTTGAAATAAATTAAAACGTTAATAGAAGTTCAGTTAAAATCGGAAAATTGTAGAAAACTTTTAAGAAAGTTAGTTTTTTTCCAACTTTTTCCAACTGGGAAACTGAAGATTCCGATTATGTCTTTAGGCTTAACATAGTTTTTAACATTGATATGATTCCTAACAAAAATTCGATGGTATATATTTTTTCTCATTTTATTTATATAATATTTATTTTTCTCATTGTATAACTTTTGAATACTACTCAAACATTGATTCTATTGTTATTCAATTTAAAAAAATCATAATATTTCATACTAGCCGGGCTTCGCCCGGCTAGGCTCGGGCTTCGCCTAGCTACGCTCAAGCCATCCGTGTAACATATTTAAGTACTTCGGGCCCCACAAAAGAAAAAAAAAGCCTACAAATGTATTAAATTCAAGTGAATAAATTTCTTTCAATTTTCATTCCCGTCGCTGCCGACAGATGGCAGCACCACTGCACCAGATGATTTGGTTTCTCAGCAGTGAGTGATTTTAGAATGGAAATATCTCTAAAACTATTGAATTAACAGAATAAGTGTACGCAGAAAAAATTATCAGTTTTCGAAGCTCTTTCCAAATATGTAACATTTATGTACTTTCATGAGAAAAAAAATTACACCGTTTCCTGTATATTTGTCGACCATTTTTTTTCGAGGATCGGTGCCTGCCCGGATGAGTTACGGTCACGTGATCTCTCGACTTCCACTTGTCTCTTTATTAGTATAGATTTTAAGGACCGCCAGGCAGTCAATGCGCTAACTGAATTCAATCTCCCCCCCCCCCCCCCCCTACAAAAAAAAAAGTTCGACGTAAGCTACGCCTATGCTTATTTGCGACTGAACGTAACCCCAAAAGATGATTTTTTCAGGACTGAGGAAACATTTTTTGATTAACATTTGATAAATAAATGAACCCCTTTTTTTTACATTTTATACGAGGTATGCGTTACATTATTAAACTATTTACGTTATTAAGCTATTTTTGATGAATTAATAATTCACGTCTTATCAAAAGCAACTGTAGTATCAGCTGCTATACGTCGTATTGCCAAGTAAGCAAATATTTGGTTCCTGTTGGTACTACAAGCAAGCGAAGAATTCTAATTCATAATAGAGGTGCAGTCGAACCCCGTTATAACGAACTTTTAGGGGACCAAAGGTTTTGTTTGCTTTAACCAGTGGTTCCCTATATCCGAACCATTAAGAAAAATGCTAGGTCTAAATATAGTTAGAGTTCACAAAATGTAGCTAGAGTTCACAAAATGTATAACTCATTAGTTGCACTGTGTATTCAATAATAATGTATTAAAAATGATAATATCTATTAAAAATGATCATTAATGAATTAAATCGACCAAAACTGATTACATTAAACTGACACATGACTAATTAAATTACGTACAATAGGAAAACGGCGGAACTAAAATTTTCGTTCGTTATATCCGTGAGTTCGTTATATACCGGGTTCGCTATAACGGGGTTTGACTGTACCAAGAATTTAATTTTAAAAAAATGTGATTTATGACCTATTTCAAATAAGCCATCGATTAGATATAAACATACTGCAATGCTTCTTCAAACATTTTAACACACCGTTTTTTCTTCTTTAAATCCTCAGTTCAATTTGAACCCTTTTTAGCGAGAAAAATATTTCACTTCACCAAACTTCATACCATAACGTTAATTGCTCTAGATTTCGACTCATCTCCCCTTAGAAACGGTGTCGTGTGAATGGGAGGTTTGTGGATGACAGCTTTCAAAGGCATTTCAGGTAGGAGGAAAAAGTTATGCCTGCAAAATTTCCCGCCAAAGTTTAGCCAACTTGCGTACAGCAGAATAACACGTTTAAACGCAGAGCATTATACAAATTACAATGCAGATATAAGTAAGTTAGAAAAGGTAAGGAGTTAGATTAAAAAGTGTAAAGTAAGGAAGAAGGGGATTCAAAAGAGTTAAATGTCTTGCATACACATAAACAAAAGAAGATTAAACAGAAAAATCCTAACAAGAGAAGAAAGTCACAATTTTAACAAGTCTATTCTACAATAGCACACAAAAGACAATAATTATAAGATAAAAAGAACTTTTTATAAACCATGTTTTTAAATTTTCTGTTGAATCATATAAACTTGACAATTCTATGTATTAATGAATACTTTTTAAAAATTTTTTTGATAAATTATCCCATCAACTTGAAAGAAAAGGAAGTAAATTGGAAGTTAACTTGCATTTAACTTTTCGTTCCCCTTCCGACCAATAGAGGGCTGCACCAGTTTACAAAACAAAATTAACTGAAAATTAATTTAATTCTGCTTAAAGATGGCTAAAAGTATTAAAAAAATAGCATTGTCATCGTGTTCTGAACTATTCTAAAAGTTTCAAATGTCTAGCTAGTTGGGAAGTTAGTTAAAAATCGATTGCAAGATTTGTACTAGACAAACGCACACGCAAAAAAACACACAAACAAGAAAGCAAGTTAATAAAAACATGGTAATAATTAAAAAATACACTTTTCTAACCTGTCAATAGATACAAGCAGTCGGTGATAAATGATAAATGCATTCGCAGGGAGACTCGTGCGTGAGAAAAAGAACCAGCATTATTAGAATTTCGGTAATTTAAAAAATACTTTTGACAATCATTCAAAATTTTTACTAAGGATCATTTGGAATGAATGGATTTTTAAATACATGCATACCTGCTGATAGATATAAGCAGTAGGTGATATATGAAAAACGCGTTCGCAAGAAGACTCAGCAAAGCGCCAGAAAAAGAAGCGACATTATCCGAATTTCGCTGATTTTAAAAATATTTTTGATAATCAACCAAAATCTTTTACTTAGCATCATTCGGAATGAACTAATTTTTAAATGCATGAATACGTGTTGATATATACAAGCAGTCGGTGATAAATGAAAAACGCATTCGCCAGAAAATTCATCAATGCGCCAGAAAAAGAAGCAACGTCATAAGAACTGCGTTAATTTGTAAATTATTTTTGATAATCATCCAAAATATTTTACTAGGCCTATATTACACTATCAAATTTATTTGACAAAGATCTTTTATATAAGAAGTTTGACGAGAAATGACAGTGTAATACCTCAACTTTGATAAAAGATATCTTTTATAAAAGTTCTTTTATAAAAGTTGGGCTCTTCGTCAAAGTTTTATAAAAGATTTCAGTGCCCGGATGTTATAAACAACATTTCGAGCAATAGCATGTTAAAAAAATACAAATGTGTGGAAAACGCGGCAGATGAAGAAAAAGATTTCGATTCGAAATAATTTTAGGTCTAATTAAAAATTGCGTACTAATGACAAAACAGAAATACACGAAAAATATACAAAATGAGTATATGTTAAAAGAAACGCAAATCTCTCGAAGCAAAAGTCTTAGGATGCAGAAATTTTGCATGGTGGTTACTGCTAAGCTCCACGTGCCCATTAAGAAATATTTTTAAAAAATACAAATTTTAAGGGGGTTAAAAGGGGCTTAACCCCCTCCGCCTATAAAAAACACCCACTGTATCTTTGGAATCATAGAGCCTAGGAAGCTGAAATTTTGTATGGTGGTTCCCCTTAAGCCCTAGGTGCACAATAAATCTATGTTTAAAAGCTTGAGTTTTAAGGAGTTTAGCCCCCTCCCCCACAAAAAACCCCACTGTATTTCTGGAACCATAGAACCTAGGAAGCTGGAATTTTGTATGGTGATTCCCCTTAAGCCCTAGGTGCACAATAAATCTATGTTTAAATGCTTGAATTTTAAGGAGTTTAGCCCCCTCCCCCACAAAAAACCCCACTGTATTTCTGGAACCATAGAACCTAGGAAGCTGAAATTTTGTATGGTGGTTTCCCTTAAGCCCTAGGTGCACACCAATAAATATTTTTTAAGAACTCGAATTTTAAGGGGTTTATACCCCCCCCCAAATAACTTTTATAAAAGATCTTTGTCAAAGAACTTTGATAGTGTAATAGGGGTATTTTGAGGTCATAGCATTTCTTTTATGTATAACTTTTTTAAAAGATGGAAATAACTTTTATAAAATATCTTTGTCAAAGAATTTTGATAGTGAAATATAGGCCTTAATATCATTCAAAAATATTTTACTAAGTATCATCCGTAATGAATTAATTTTTGACCTATTAATAGATGCAAGCAGTTAGTGAAGGAAAAAAAGCCGCGTCGGTAAAACACTTAGCAATGCGTCAGAAGCATTTTCCGAAAATTCTTTCCAGTGTCAAATGAGATCGGTTACAAATACTGCAATTATTCCAGCTGGTTATCAAATGCGACACTTCAGGGTGGAGAGACAACTTCCACCCTAAACAGGAATCCTTTAATCGTATCCACAGAGGCAAATACAGACACAACCCTCATGACACATAGCTCCATTTGAGGTTTATCAGATCTCGGGAGTGTTAGACTAATGTGGCATTCTACAAATGAATCCAGGCAATTAGTGTCTAATGAAGTATCCATTCACTGGCGGTCTTTTGGCAAAGACTACGATATTTCTTTGCACGAATCCCGTTGTCAAAAAATTGGCGGTCTGCCGCGTTTATCTGTAATTCTGACGATGTGGCACCGTAATTATGGCCCATGAAAGTCGAGCTGCGATGTCCGACAAGGTTCTGTCAGGAGGCAATGAATGGGATCATTTTTCATGAGTTGCCACCTTTTTGAAGCTTGTTGAAGTTTGCGACGGGATGAAAGATTTATGAGACGGGGGGAAAAAAACTCGACAAAATTTATTATCGGTCCGAGGAGTAAATACTTCGTGTGGTTTACACAGCGGTGTATCCACATGTTTTGGGAGCTTGGAGGTAACGTTGCTTGGTGGGCAGGTTTCGAAAAAAAAATGTTGTTTACAAGAAGTCTGGGGAATGTAAAGCTTACAAGATGCAATATATTAAAATTATAGTATTCGTTCTAGGTTCGAACATTATTGTGCTCGTCTTTTCAAGTCATACTTAACCTCTTTTCCACTCGGGTTGCATGCATGTTTGCTACGTGACGCGGGCCGCAATATAGTGCACTATCTATATATATTATTTCAGTAGATAATTTTTTTGCGACGATCCCTTTCTCTCCCTTCATACTTAACCAAATTCGATGAATGAGGTACCATTTTAAAGATTAAGTTTTCTCTTCTGACGAATTGTTGATTCAGAATGACACATTGTATTGTTTGTTTAAAAATCGAAGTGAAAAATTGACTTTTGGCCCTAAAGTTCTTTCCCTGGATGCGTCGAAACGGAACAGTCAAATAGTGTGCACAAAGAAGTTTTGTAATGTAAATACAGTAACCACCGCTTATAGTGATCAGTGGTTATAAGAATCAACCGTTTATAAGAATCAATATCGCGAAAACAAAAACAAATGTATTATTTCCATGTTATAATTTTCGCTTTAAAGAATCAATCCACCGGTTTTAAGAATCAGTTTACACTCTTCGCTTTCCTTTCATTTTTCCAAAACAGCCACTTAAACCCTCAAAAAGCACGAAGTTCTATCTTTTTTTTTAAAGAATGATTGATAAGATGGGATGGAATATAGTCGTAAAATTCATCCCTTTCTTTGTTAGACATAGCATAATAGTTTCCCCTTAAACGCTTTAGCACAACACTGTCCTATTAGCTTGACCCAGGGGCATCTTTAACCCGTCCGGGTCCGATTTCACTTTTCTGCATTGACAAACAAAAATAGGGACTCTTTTTTCCCACCTCCCACATCCTGGTTGCGGCTTCCTGGACCCTGAAACACATAAATCTTCAGTGAAGTGTCCACTATCACTTAGGCAAACGTCACATTAGTAGATTCAGCACGTTATCAAACCATGAAACGTAAGCTAGAGGGTGAATCTTCGTCTGAGACTATTAGTATTGAAAGAGTATTGAAACAGCCTCCTGAAAACTTCATTACGTCAAACTACCATAGAAAACATTTTCTTGCTCCCTTCCTGTAGTTGAAATGTTAAAACTGTTAAGCAGGTATGTTGTAACAAATATTGGATTTTTTTTCTTCTCTTACTATAATCCTGTGTATTTACTTATAGGTCTAGAAATTAAGTTGTACTTTTAAAATGATAAAAAATAATTTTAATAAAAGATAATTAACGTAAATTAAAGCGTATTTTATGGTAAATTATCTCATATATGTATATATAGGTGTGTGTGCGCCTGTCCAAAAACCTTAATTTCGGCTATAAGAATCAACCGCTTATAAGAATCAAAAACAGTAATAACAAACGTGATTCTTATAAGCGGAAATCACTGTATCACATTTTCCATGAGTTTGTGCCCCCCCCCCCCCCCCAACTTAACTTGAAATAAATTAAAACGTTAATAGAAGTTCAGTTAAAAATCGGAAAATTGTAGAAAACTTAAGAAAGTTGGTTTTTTTACGTTTCTTCAAACTGTGAAACTGCAAATTCCGATTATGTCTTTAGACTTTACATAGTTTTTAACAATGATATGATCCATAACAAAAATTCGATGCTATATTTTTCTTCTCATTTATATTAAGTTTATTTTTCTCATTATATAACTTTTGAATACTACTCAAACATCAATTCTACTGATATTCAATTTAAACAAAACAAATTCAATTTAAACAAAATTTAAATAATATTTCATATGTTAAAGACCATCCGACGGTCAATGCGCTGAGGAGGGCCCTAAATGAATTCCCTTCGTGTCCCCCCCCCCCCCCCACAAAAAAAAAAAAAAAAAAAGTTAGAAGCACGCTACGCCTATGGTGTGTATTGGTGAATGTGTAAGGGCCTGCAGTATTAAAAATATTTCTCTGAAATGAAGCTTTGTTTCTGATACTTTAATTAAATATTTCAGAAATTATTTAAGAATCGGCATTAATTATTTCTGTTTATTTTAAAAAATAATTTCTTTGTATTCGTCGAATAATGTTTTAACTGTTAAAATTTTTGGTTAATTTTATCACCTTTCCAAATTCTAGAAAATAAACATTCCTTATTTCCATCGTTTTCGAAACATAGTAAGCCATCTACATCATAGATTTTCCCTAAAAATGAAATAATATTGACGCAAACAAAAGATTTCTCGTTCACCGACAGATGGCAGCAATGAAATAAAAATCAATCCGCCATCTTTCCTTTAAATTTAATGATGAACAAATCGATGAAATATAATTAAAAATTCATACAATTTGACTTGAACATTCAGAAAACTTGTGGTGAGGTGTTAATTAATGAAATTTGCTTTATTCTTTATCCACTCATGTACAGTATATTTAGAATTATGGCTTCACATTGCACCAGTTTTGATGCATTGAATTTCACACAAAAACTCAGAATTATATAGATAAGTAACTTTAAATACCAAATATGAACGTTTATTAACCCATCTTAAACCATAAAATAAGTAATAATTTAATTAATAACATTAGTAGACAACATAATTAAGTAATTAGGTAATGTAATTAAATTATTGATTATTTAATATTAATGGAATAATTAGATTTATTTTTAAGTGACTTTTGTAACAATTTAGTCGAGGAAATTATATGTTGGTAGAGAACGGGAATCCCCACTGGACTTACGAAATAGAGAGGCCATTTTATTTACAACTAGCTGTACCCGGCCACGCGTTGCTGTGGCTCAGTCTGGTTAAATGGAAAAGAAAGAAAAGAGAAAGCACGTTTCGAATATGCTTAATTTATAAAGGCTGCAAAGCTGTTACTCATTTAGCACTACCCAGGGGGCACGTGTAGCTTAAAGTATGCTACGGACGCGAGTAACGTTACCCCCCCCCCCCCCCCAACATATTTTATAGTTAAATTTTTAGTACTTGCTTGTTTTATGTAATATTTTGGCGAAAGAATTGTGTTCCCTTTCGCCCGCTGTATTGGAAACAAAAATAATTTTAAAAAATACTTAATTTGGCAATACTTGTGGGTATACAATATTTTTTGTTGTTCCATTGTCTGTTCAGATATATAGATTGTCTGGTTTGCCGACTCTAAAACACCCAACATATAATTGTCCGTGTCTAAATCTAACACGCACAATTGTAAAGATTAGCCCTGAGATTTATTGATGGTGATTGCAAACGCCAATCGAATTGGGAATTGCAATCTCTTAAATTTAAATGGCATATCTGTTGGAATCATGGGAATTCGAGGAATGAGGATATCTTTACCTTTGAATGGTCCTGTCAAGATCGTTCCTTCTACGACGTTGCTCAGTAATTTTTTTACTGCAAGCCGAGTGCCGTTGCAAAGCTTTGGTTGGTTGATATTTCGCAACATTATAATTGTCACACCGATTTTCAATTGCAGTACGTGCGGTGGCATCCCTGGCAGATCGAGTGAATTAAAAAATTCTGTTGGATAATGAACCGCTTCATCTGCTTCCACAACAGTGTCGACGGACTTGATGTGACTGCCTCGCTTTGAATGTTGTACTGAATGATGTTGTTAAGTCGTAGACGTCTTTGTTCTTGGCGGCAAAAATAGCTCGTTCACACAGCCAATCATGATTCTTATAATTGGTTTGAATATTGGGAAAAACTTTTTCAACCAATTCTTCTTTTGACGATACTAAATTGC
The DNA here is from genome assembly GCA_907164885.2 of Dolomedes plantarius. Taxonomy (NCBI): domain Eukaryota; kingdom Metazoa; phylum Arthropoda; class Arachnida; order Araneae; family Dolomedidae; genus Dolomedes; species Dolomedes plantarius. The sequence continues at coordinate 180,413,988 of OU015490.1, read as the reverse complement.
AGAAGTTATGAGCCAATGAAATTCGTCCTGATGTCAAAGCAACCAGCACCTTTCGGTTCCCAATTTCCAGCAATTGGTGTGAGAATAACTCAGCTGATCGATCGTTTTGCAGATGGACACGCATATTTGTAGATAATTTCAACGTCTTTACGTGTCGCCACAAAGTAGAGTATTTCAGGCAAGCATTTATTTCGTCCGCTGATGTCGATCGGGGAACTATAGGTAATGTTTGTCTGAAATCTCCTGCAAGCAATATTAATGCGTTCTCAAAAGGTTTGATGTTTCCACGCAAATCTTGCAATGATCGATCAAGAGCCTCGAGAGACTTTTTGAGGGCCATTGTACATTCATCCCAAACAATAATTTTGCATTTCTGCAATACTTTTCCCATGCCGGATGCTTTGGAAATGTTGCACGTGGGAGTTTCAATGAATTGCATGTTCAATAGCAATTTCAAAGCTTAATGTGCAGTTCTTCCACCTGGTAGCAATGTCGCAGCTATTCCAGATGACGCAAGAGCTAAGGCTATGTCATTTTGGGATCGAATTGCTGCCAGAATCAATCTAATTAGAAAAGTTTTACCAGTTCCTCCTGGCGCATCTAAGAAGAAGATTTTTCCAACCCTGTTATTGACAGTTTGCATTATTTGATCGTAAATGCCTTTTTGCTCAAGTGTTAGCTTAGGAATATTTGATTGCACATACGACAAAAGATCACCCGTGTTGTAATTTTGTTCACGACGCAATTCTGCATCGAATGAAGCCTCAGCAAGTCGATTCGGTGATGGCATTCCCAATTGATTGAGAACTTTGTTCGCGATTTCTAAGCACAAATCTTCAATCATTATCAACGCTTCGTTGTAGATTTCTGCTGTGAAATCCATGTTCATATTTGAATTTTCCCCGCGTATTCGACGGAAAATATCTTCAGCCATGTGCGATTTATATTTCTCCGGTAACTCTGTTGGAGATGAAGGAGAGCAGGCGGTCAATATGATTGCAAACAACGCACGAATTTGTTTTGGATTTGACGTGTTGCACGCGTCATTAATGCATACATCCCAGTGTCGGTCGTTCTCCAATAAATTCAGAGCTTGACATGCACTAAGAAAAGTGGCATGTGTAACGCCGTTGACAATTCTCAATTGCTGGAAATCCGTTGGACCGGGCATATTTACCAACAGCATGCGAAGAAAGAAGCATTCATCTTGATTGGGATGCACGGTGTACAGTCTGCTTATCGTAGTTTCTTTGAATATACCAGGTTGTCCGTTGACTCGCTCTCCTCGTTTGCGTCGTTCAAATGATTTTCTACTCGCATTCCATGTGTAATACGTAGGCACTTCCGAATACAGTAGAGTTTTCGCAAACGCGTCATTTTGACATAACTTGAAGAAAGCAGTTAACGTTGTAGCCGGTGGATTCAGGGCTATTTGTTGCACATTTGCAGCTGTGAAATACACGCGTTGTCCATTTTCTAGATGTACTGCTAAGTGAACAACAGCTGGACTTCGTTCATGTATGGGAAATGAAAGATCAAATGAAAATCAATCGATACAGCTCAATTCCACTGACAATTGCACAGAAAAATAAGAAAAACAGTTAAAAAAACGTAATGAAATACAATGAAAAAAATTAAAAATAAACTATACTCACGAAATGAACGCAATGGTAAATGACACAATTCAATTCCAACGCAATGACAAAGGAAATAATTAACCTTCTGAAGGCCACTAAAGCAGATCGATTGCACTGAAAAAGAAGAAAGGTATAACAAAAATATATAAATTTGCAAAACATTAAAAAAGGAAAACACGAACTAAAAAACAAAGGCAAAACAACACAAAAAAAGGATAAAATACTAATGAAATATTTTAATTCAAACGCAGATTGACAGACAGAACTCAATTCTAACGCAAGGAGAAACGAAATATTTCAATCCGTTCGAAGAAATCACTCCGAAGAGGTCAATTTCCCGATACAATTTGAATTCAAATGAAAATCAGTCGAACACCGGACAGTGGTTCTCTTGTCTCTTCGATCGTCTTTTATTGTCTAGAACGATCCCTGCGTACTTTAAGACCTGTGGGGACTGCTGATAGTGGGGTCGCACCCCACCGTGACAAATTTCTGTTCTGGGGGGGGGGAGGGAAAGACATTTCTCGTTTGCGGTAAAATACTTAGTATAGCGTTTGTTTAAAAAAAGCATGTTTATACCTGTCACAGGTGTGGCATCTATATAATAGGTTTATAAAAACACTCACGTATTCGAATGCAACGTTGTGTCAAAATTTCAAAGATATCGGTGAAGAACTTTCGGAGATTTGAGGTTTTGAACAAACGAACATTTACATTTTGATTTATATAGATAGATTTTAATAATAAAGTCAAACAAGTCAGTCAACTGCGAAAACATTTGACCGCATTGCGAAACATAAATAATCGATTAGATATTCTTTGGAGCAAATTTAGAGAATGTGTCATATATATACATATTTTTAAAAGAGATATTTGAGTATGAATCCCCAGGGAACTTTCTCCGGCAAGTATTTAAAGCACAGTCTAAAAATGTAACAGATGAAGTAATTTCCAGTGGCTGAATAAAATGATTGCTGAGAAGTATTTTAAATGAAAATTACGTGTGCTCAGTTTATCATATGCATGTATAATTTTTTCTTGATTGCGGATCGGATTTGACAGCATACTTTGGAGTCTTTATTTCTAACGGTCTTAAGTAATCTTGAGTGACAGCCTTTCCTTTTTCCAAAGCACAGCTATGTCTGGTAACCCTTTAAATACGACTATAACTAGTTTTACTTTTCTATTAAAGAGTTTTATTTCTTACAATTATAATCGAGATAATTCTGATAAAGGGATTGACGAATAACCATAATTTTCTCTTTACTTACGAATAAGAGAGGTAAAGTTTTTGCAAATTACGTAAATGCAAAACGTAATGCAAAAAAAAAAAATGTATTTACGTTTAAAAAGAAAGTCAAATGGATAAATCTACAGTGAAAGCATTTTGTGCGCTGTGTAAATTACATCTGAGTTAATTACTCCCTAGAATCAATTTAGAGAACGAATCGTATATAATACGCTTTTAGAAAGGATATTTTAACACTAGAAAGACGGGAATATTTTTCTTACTAAAAAGACTGAACGCCGTCATTTTGACGATTAAAAACAAAATCGAGAATTTAAAATATTTAATTTTAAAAAAAAGATAGTTAAATACTTTAAAATTAGAATTATTTCATATCAATATATAATAAATTAGCATATATTTAGATATATTTTTATGCAGGTATGCCGAGCTGACAACCTGGTATGGTTTATCCGTAAAAATGCATGCATGGTTTGTGCAGTCCTTATTTTTCAACACCAATATTTCCGAAGAGCCAATATTTCTGTTATTTGCAAAAGGAGGAATAGATGAAAAATAACTAATATTTTTCCGGTATTATTTTAAAGATTTCTGCCTGTTTTCTATATTGCCGTCAAATTGATGGCTTTCAGTCTTAGTAGGTATACAACACATTTTCTCCCCCTCTTTACTATCGAATATAATTTTGTAAATGTGTGTGCATATTTCCCGTAAAATTAGAAAAAGTCATAAAATTTCAGAAGCCTGAGCACATAAATAAAGACATAGCGCTCAATAGTATGTCCGAAACCGTCAAAATGACGACAGCCGTCTTTCTAGTGTTAAAAGCGTATTATATACGGTTCGATTAGGGTGGAAATAAATGGAAATATGGATGGAATAGTGGAATAAATTACTATAGACTCCATAGTACTTGGTATGGGAAAAAAAATCCAGAAAGTATGTATTTTCCCACGAGGATTTAAAATACAGTCTAAAATTGCGACTGAAGAAGCGATTCTCAGATTTTAAACGAAAAATACATAATTTCAGTTTATCATATGCACTAAATTTTTTTCTTTTATGCGGTTACGTATCAATCTCAGAAAAGTAAAATCGCTGGCATTTTGTAATAATCTTACTCATTTAAAATTAATTTTTTTCGGTAATTATTATTACCATAGAGTTCATCTGCACTCCACAAGCGTGAAAAGTACTGGCATTAATTATTTTTCAGAAAATAATACAAAATATATTGCATAAAGTTTTTCCATTGTATTTATTTATCTTTTTTTAATCGATGATTAGAATGATTAGAATCAGAAGAATGTGTTTTCTTTCAAAATTTCCCTGTATTTCCGCAACAATAAGTAATTTCCTTTAATACCCATCAAATGAAAAGTCGTAGTAATTATTTTTAAATTTATTTGAAAAAAAAAAGAAATTCTTTGCCTGCTTCTAGCCTCGATTGACCTCCTCGATTTCTATGGGATTTACTTTTTGTAGAAACCATAACTCACATAAAAAGCAGAATCTTTACCATTCACTCGAAACGAAGAAAATAAGACAAAAGGACTTTGAATTAAGGATGATATGACAGAACATTGAACTAACAAACTGAAATTATACTAGATTCCTGACCGGAGATACACGAGCAGTATCAAACCAACTTTTTTATAGTTACTTCTCTACATGAGGTATTTTAAAGGCTTAAATTAACTTACTTCTCTCCACTAGTTTAGACAATTATTCATCTAGCTTTGATCCGCTTCTCCGAGTCGATTCTTGCAATTATCTCTCTCTATATAGTTCGAGAGAGATAATTCTCTCTTAAATCATTGTTTCCATGCCTCTGAGTAATTTAGTTGTTTGGTTCGTCTTACTCCCTGATAAGCCACTCCTCACCATATTCGATTCTTGTGCTGGCTGAGGACAGCAAGGATTTTACGAATAATTTGTGCAAAGAAACGGTGATTGAAAAGTGAATTTGAAGAAAATTGTCTAGAAAAAACAAGCTATAATGTTTTACCTCGAAAGTTGTTTTTAAAATCTTTCAGTTTTTAATTAGTCTTGTTTTTTTTTTTTTTTTTTTTTTTTTTTGCTTTGTTTTTATCTGTTGTTTCTACTTACTTCTGTAAGCCTTGTGCTGTACTTTGTGGTGCACAAGGACTGCCTTAATAATAATAAAAATAAATAAATAAATAAAAAATAAAAGAATTAATTCAGCATATGCCCAAATATAAACATTTCGAGTTTCACATAAATTGAATACTAACAGAAATTTGAATACATAAATTTTAGAGAGTTTTAATGTCTAAAAAACGAATTTAGAAGACGAAAACTTGCTGAAATGACATTGAAACATTAGTTAATACATTTCAACAAGAATGTGGAAAAATGACTGCTCTTTAGGAGAGTCCTTAAAACTGTGTTTCGGAACAAAAACTCACGGCTTCTTAATAGCCACATTAAAAATAAAATGGTGTCAACAGGTAGATACTTCATGATACGCATAATAAACTGCAATAATCTATTGTAATACTCTTCACATATATTCTATCGAGAGAATAATTTATGCTATCAACATGTATAGCATATTTTAAATGGTCATCTTTTCTCATCTAATCACCCTTTAAATATCTAAGGGTTAGGGCGCTGAACCTACAGACACAGTTCAAAATATTATAAAAAATTTAAAAATAAAAGGCTTTCATTAAATTTTTACCGACTCTTTTCATTTTTATAAAATGTTCTTACGAAGTGAGGAAATGTTTTTGTTCATAAATTTCCTTTCAAATCATCACTACATTTCGAAAATTGAAGGTTAATAGAGTTGATATTTATTAACTTCTTTTTGTTCAGAACTAAACGTTGAAAAATTTCAAAATCGAAAATGTCTACTTTTTAATTACTTCTTTGTCACAGAATAATGATTGATGACAGAACGCAAATACAAAAGTCATGCTTTTTCTTTATCATTTGCTATCAAGCTGAACGAAAATTGAAATTTTATCTCAATATACTTTAAAATAATCAAGGGTGTCTTAAGATTGCCTTGGATTCTAGGTCTTACGTTTCAGGCCCATTGGTTTCTAGGGAACCGGAAATGGCTCGATTCAGGGTAGTGTCCGGCTTAATATCCACATTAAATATAAAATGGTAGAAAAAGGTAGATACTTCTTGTTTTGCATAATAAAGTGTAATAATCTATTGTAATAGTTTTCACATATACTCTTTCTAGAGAATAATATATGGTATCAATATGTATAGCATATTTGAAATAGTAATCTTTCCTTATCTAATCACCCTTTACATATCTAAGGGTTAGGGCGCTGAGCCTAACAGGACACGGCCCAATACAGGGCTGTGTCCTGTTCCCTAAAACCAATGTGTCTCGAGAATCCCCCCTCCCCGGTCTTTACTGCCTTAGACTTCTCGTTCTAAACTGATCACATTGTTAACAAGCTACGTGTGAGTAGCAGTTTCCACACCTGAAAACTCTAAAATATTCATTCTAAGTAGTATTGGTTCCCTTTTTTTTAAATCTCAAAACCTCAACAAAATTGGAAATCCCACTCAAAAATTTAATGTGTTTTGCCCATCTGTAACGCAGTTCTTGTGAGATGCTGAAGAATAACTATTGTGACTGGTGTATGCTATAAAATGTCCCTCTGGGTTATTGGTAGAAAAGAAAAGCGTTCCAGTCTCTCATTGAAACTAATACGACTTGTTCATTCATAAAAACTAATGGTGGGGTAATGTGACAGACGCCTTCTCACCTTCTACCTCTAAAACATACTTTGTATGAGCGAGCAGTTCTTCGAAATCTGCAAACGCTGGACCTCTCGCGACCACCGTGGCCAGCTGCAAGATCTAGAACAATGGGAGCGAAAGAAAAGAGTGAGAAGGCCAAAAAAGAAGAGCTGGAGATCCGTAATTTTCTAAAGAGACATAAAACGTCGTGGCGGAATATTTATGATTGGCGATAAAAATCAGATACAACCGGTTGCAAGAGAGAAGTGCCTGTTTTACTCATTCATTCTGTTTTTTCGGCTGGTTACAGGTGGCGTGTAAAATGCGTATGCCCGAAGCCTTTTGGACAAGCTATTACTTTGCTGGCAGCGAGTGAACGTAGAGCACACCTGTATGTAGGCAGGCTCGTCCTTCATTGAAGTGAGGGGGAAAGCCCTTGTTCTGTGTGCCTCGTAAGCGGCAGGAAGGATGCAAAAAAAGAAAACTACTTAAACCCCGAATAGAGTGATATGTTGGTTGATGGGTGAGGATTACGAGGCGAAGCCAGCAACTTTTTCTTCGGTTTATGTTACGTTGGATTAAATGATGAAATAAGTATGTCTATCATTACTAGATGAAATGAATAAGATGACTTACAGGAAACTTGTGCATGGTAAATACAGGGTGTCCGGGCTAAAAGTATTCAAAAGTTATGGTTTATTTTTACGGAAACACCCATTAGAATTTAAAAAAAATTAAATAGAAAGAAAATCTCACCAAGTTTTAATATCAATCATAGATTTCTATCATAGTATCATAGATTTCGATGTGTGCACCTTTTGTAGCACGATAAACGTCTAAATGGTAATCCAGTTCTCTCCAAGTGTTTTGTAGCATATCAGAAGTTATTACGCGAATTACTTGAATGATACGCTTCTTCGACTCATACACAGTTTCAATTTTTTGTATATACACAACGGATTTAATGAATCCCCAAGCAAAAAAATTCTAATAACTCCTGATATGCTACAAAACACTTGGAGAGAACTGGATTACCATTTAGACGTTAGTCGTGCTACAAAAGGTGCACACATCGAAATCTATGATACTATGATCGAAATCTATGATTGATGTTAAAACTTGGCGAGAGGTTCTTTCTATTTAAATAATTTTTCAAAAATTCTAATGGGTAGTTCCGTAAAAATAAGCCATAACTTTTGGATACTTTTAGCCAGGACACCCTGTACTTAAAGAACCCTTCTTCAATTCCGCAATAAATTTAAAAAAAGTGGGGGGGGGGCTTCATGTTCCGAACTAGATAATAGTCCATCATCGGGCCGAGGATCATGAATGCATTGTGATTCATGAATGCATTTGTGATTTGTTCAATGCGACATTCACACATGCATTTATGGATTGGTCATTGTGCCAATCACGCCATTGCTCCTCAGTCTGATGATAGACTAAAGTTTGATTAATTTTAGTTTTTCTTCCAGCGGTATATGTCAAAGAGCATGATCTTTTTGTAGAATGTATCATCAATTTTCGGGACTTTAAAGCTGCTGTGAACTAACCCCATTGGATTCTTTCACCTCACTGTTAACCTATGGAGAAAATTCGACTAGGATTGCAGACTTGGATTGATTTTTTTTAAAAATTGTACTCCGTAATAGGGAAAGAAATTTTACACATTGGAGCATTTTCATTTTTTAAAAATGCAAATAATATTTTAAAATTAGAATTCTTTGGGGGGAAAATCTGGTATAGTGTGTTTTAAACGATTATAAATTCCTTTGGTGGATGAAATTTATAAAATGAATCCTGTTGCAAGGTGCAGAAAAAATATCTGAAAATATTTTTATTGGATTATCAGCATTTATGTTGCTGTCAATAGTAGACAAATTTTATTTTTTTTAATAAGTTAACAGTGAGGTGAGCGAATCCAATAGGATACATAGCAGCCTTAACTAGTTCGAAACATGTAACCGCCCTCTTAATTATATTGTGGAATTGAAGAGGAGTTCATTTCGAATCTTATAAGAAGTACAAGAACAATATTAAAGAAGATATGTCTGGAGAAAATCTTTTTCCAAAGACGCTAGAAGGGTAAGCTTAGGGTCTTTGAAATATTTAGCCAGTTAAACCCTTTTAAACCACTTTGGTTTCTGACTCCCAAATGGGTCCTTTTTGGGACTAATATATTAAATATATAATTAGCAATACGTAATAAAATTAAAAGAATAAATAGGAAATTAACCAGACTTGTATCGACAAACACTGGTCTCTGAAAGTTTCTGAAAGTGGAGATGGAAGTTATGGAAGAATTTGTGAAAGTTATTTGCTAGTCAGGAAATTCTGACTAAAAAATCAATGAAACGGAATGTTAATTAACAGTCATAAAGTACCTAACCCTACTATTACTGTTATATGTCGGAAATATTTCTTTAGAGCAACGAGTAAAAACGACTTGATTTCCTTTAAAACACTTTAATGGACGAACGCACCACAACACCACACAGCAACTGACATTCTGAAGAGCGAACTAAAAACTGAAAGTTACAGTTACATTATATGTTTCCGGCGCGCGTTAGAAGCGCCGTCTTGTGAGGAGGTAGGATGACGCAACATCCTCCACCCGCAAAAGTGCAACTTTAACATAACACATGTTTTGAAAGGCATACATAATCAAGAAGCAGAAAAAGAAAATTGTTGAAAATGAAAATTTTAAGTTTTAGGTTGCACAACAAATCTTCCACTTCTGGTTGTTACTGGAGCGTTTCTCATAATTTCAGCAATTTTACCGGAAGTCTCTAATCGGTACAACCGTTGAAATGGTCGTATCATTTCACCACTTTGCGTTTTGACCCTCGCAACACGGGAAACACCATCACGTCCCTTGAAAATTTCAACAATTTTAGCCAAAGGCCAATCAACGCGTTTTTTATTATCTGAACCAATTAAAACTATATCGCCAACAACAAGCGGAGTTTGAACAAGATTGCCTGACTGTTTGAGAACGGAGATATATTCCTTATAAAACCGCGCTTTGAGCTTATGCTTTATTGCATGAAGGTGTTTCGCCCTCCTGCGAAGGTTTTGTAGGTCGTTTTGATCTAAATCTTCGACACACACTTCAATCTGATCTTGTGAAAATAATGATGGTGTGAGAGGCACTAGATCAGATGGTTCCTCGGAGAGGTAAGTAAGTGGTCTGCTGTTCAGCAAAGCCTCACATTCACACACAACGGTGTGAAGTTCATCGTAATTAAGGCACGCTTTTCTCAAATTGCGTCTCAGCAATTCTTTGAGAATTCTGACTACCCTTTCCCACCAACCACCCCACCAGGCGGCGGAGGGTGGGTTAAAGTGCCAGGTAATTCGTTTTAAATCAGAATGCGCAACAACAGCGCTCCAATCGACGTTCTGGAGCTCGTTGTTTGAGCCGATGAAGTTCGTTCCATTATCCGAGTAAATTGTTTTCACTCGGCCACGACGAGAGATAAAGCGCCTCAAAGCGAGCAGAAAACTTTGCGTTGAGACATCCTTAACAAGTTCGAAATGAACTGCGCGGTAAACCGCGCAAGTGAAAATTGCGATCCAAACCTTTCGACGATCTCGAAGGACTAGTGGACCGGCTAGGTCCACTAGTCCTTCAACAATTACCCTTCTGATTCAAGAATGTTACTCACGATTAAACCACAACGAACGCTAAACATTCCTCGATGCTGTACTCAAACCTTGAATCATCACATGATTCATGTAAGTCAAATATATTATCCCCTCTGTCAGAAAAAAATTAATGCCCCTAGGAGAAACATTGCACTGTCCTTGACAAAGAGTAGAGTTTTTATCCACTTAATATTGATGGGTCTAAAGAAAGTGGAGTAATTTTGTGATTACATATTTTTAATTGGGCCCCTATTTAGTAGCTATTAGTAGCGATTGGTTGTAGGGCATAAAATACCTACCGTCAAAGAAGATCAAGCGTTCTAGAACCATAAGATTTGGCTTTGACTTTACATGCAGTGATAAGACTTTTAGAAATTTCTAAAAAATTGTCACATAGGAAATTTTATTGTACATACCTTTAACAACAGAATATATTTCAAAGTAGAAATATTTCAAAGCAGAACTGTTTAAAAGAATAATAAGCTTAGATAAGTGTAATTTATATTAGTTTTACTTACACACACACACACACACACACACACACACATATATATATATATATATATATATATATATATATATATATATATATATATATATATATATATATATATATATATACAGCGGCACACCCAGGGAGTGGGCCAAGGGGCCCTGCTCCCCCCAAAGAAATAGAAATTGCATTATGAATATTGAATTTGCACTATAAATATTTTTATCCGTTCAACTCGGCTCCCCCTCCTCCCAAGATTAACTCCTGGGTGCGTATCACTGTATATATATATATATATATATATATATATATATATATATATATATATATATATATATATATATATATACATACATACATACATACATACATATTAGCGTGCAAAATTTACTGTAGTATGGCCGAATGTCTCCAAGATAAGGTGAAGAAATTCATGAAATATTAAATCACCAAGAATTCAAGCGTCAGGCTTTTGTTCGTTCAAGAGCATAACTAAAATACACACGCTTTGCTCAAAATGAAGCAGCTAGGTGGCGTTACCAGTACGCCCAAACAAATATATAATTTCAATTTGCAACATAAGGATCTGAAGCATTGAAACAACAAACAATATCTCTGAACGATATAATTGAAAACCTTTAACTTTAATCTAAGAGACAAGGCACGAAAGAAACCTTGGCGAGCTTGATAGGACCTTTCTGTGCGTGTTGCCTCTGTTGGTGTATCATTTACAATTTCCTTATAGTTTAAAGACAAATGCTACTACATTCAACAGGATTACCCACTTCTAAAGCTCCTAAACATATGTTTTTATACTTCGCAGCTTCTTTCAGCATCCCACAAAATGAAGGTGACTGATGTCACAAACATTTCCGCCTTGTTCCACTGACTTGTAAATTATACAACATATGTATCAGAATTTGTCCACTGTTTCTTCCGCCTAAGTGTCGATAAATGGTTATTTCTTCTGTTAAAGGGCAACTGATGTCCACTGACGTTCCTGGAAATCCAAAACCGCGATATTTAAATTATATACCATATTTGCCGGTGTTTGACGCGCACTTTTAATACAAGAAATACGATTGAAATTTACGGGTGCGCGTTATAAATATATAAAAATGATAGATTTAAAAATAAGGAAAAGATGAAGATACATAAAAAAAATTAGATTTCTACATGTTCCTTAATGCTGTTTATATAAAAGAAATGACATACCTTATGAACTTAAAAACTTTAATTATCGGATAACATGAATAGTTCGTCATATTCGTCTTCCTTTATATCTTCAAGCACATCATCGAATTCTGTTTCCTCTTCACCATCACTGTTACTCTGATCCATAAATAAATAATCATCTTCCGCTCCATCTAGATTGTTAGATATATTACATTTTTTAAATGACTCTTGAATCGTGTCAGGTTTAATTTCATTCCATTCTTTTATTATTCACTCACACACTATTTCTAGACTGGCATGACGCATTTGGCCTCTTGTTGTAAATGTTTCTTCACCTACAAACATTCACGTGTCCCACTGTCGTTTTAACCCTTCAGCGGGCGCGCCAAATTTTGGAACACCAGCAGGCGCGCGTGGCACAAAGTGCAACGTCTCTTTCGACCTTCATTATTCCTTTTGTAATAAACTTTTATTTTCCAAATTGATGATAATAATTCTGCGTTTCATGACAAGATATAAAATGTTGATAATACTGCGATATATTAATAAGGTGAATGCAGATACAATCACCTTATTTCAAAACTGTCCGGTTTATTGCATCTAAAGACAACTTGCGAATTCATTTCTATTATGTCCAAAAACCTAAAAAACAATGAGATTGTCCATTTTTGTGATATGCGGGATACCGTGTCATAGCTACACATTGGATCGACTACATCGACTCCTGCTTTTGTCGTATTGTAATCCAGTATAATCTCTGGTTTACTACGGTTAAATCCCGACTAACAATGAATGGAAAGGAATACAAGGGTTAGACAATCAGACCTGCGTTAGAAAGGGTCAGAAAATCAGATCTGCATTCGATAGGATGTAGCTATCAATAGAAACTGCTTACAACATTCAAACCTGACATGAAAAAACAAACCATTCAAAATTACGGAAATGTTGCACTTTGTACACGGTTGCCCCCGCTGAAAGGTTAAATTTCCTTTGAATGGATTATTGATAAACACATCTAAAGGCTGAACTAATGGCGTTAATCCACCTGAAATAACTGCCATGTCTGTGTTACACTCTTTCATCACTTTCTTCACATATTATCCGTTAGATGAGATCTGAACATGTCCCAAACTAAAAGACTTTCTGGATTCTTTAAGGCACCAGGAATTACTTGCTCCCTCAAGCATTACCCCCCCCCCCCCCCTCACACACACACACACATGTTGTTCCCCTTATCGCTGGTCAATTCAGTATACCATTGTTCGAAAGCCTGGGAAAATCTTTCGAATTAATGACTTCAAAAGATAAGAGCATCGTAGATGTACATTTTAGGTTTCTTCGCCTAGAAAATGGGCCGTGTTATACGGAAATACAGTATATATATATATATATATATATATATATATATATATATATATATATATATATATATATATATATATATATATATACAGTTGGCTCTCTGTTTAACCACGCTCTGCTTAACGACGATCCCTATTTAAAGACGATATTTCCCAGTCCCGGCTCCTCCGACGTTATAGGAAATGTTATTTTTTCACAAATTCTGTTTAAGGGCGATCTCTACTTAAGGACGATTTTTCACGGTCCCTTGAAAGTCTTTAAACCGAGAGCCAACTGTATATATATATATATATATATATATATATATATATATATATATATATATATATATATATATATATATATATATATATATATATACTAGCATTATTGCCCGGCGATGCCCGGGTAGATATATAGATATAAAAATTTTGATGCATTTCATCAAAAAAATACTGGGCTGCAACCCCCGCTCTTCATGTTCATCTGGCCAGACAGAATGCGCTTAGCGCGTTTCTACTGAAATGATATACAAACAATAAGAAAGAAAGAAACTTTGAGCCTGCGGACCTTCGTCTGATTTTATTGAGAATTAATAACACAGTGTTGCGTGATTCGCACGTTTGGATTGAATAAGTTTACTGTTTAATTAGATTTAATTAGATTTGTTTGATCCACTGTTTAATTAGAAATAAGTTTTAAAATTTACATTTGCCTTTATTATTTATTTTTCCCTTAAAAGCTGAGTTTGTTCCACATCACCCAAGAGACGCACTTTTTTCCACATCACCCAAGAGGTAAAGTGAAAGATGCCCCTTTTATTTATTCTAAGTAAGGCGCGATTTCACATAAAGCCTATTTTCCTTACTTTGGCGATTCGGTTTTTTATTGTCGACAGGCCAAAAACCTTATCGGTTTTTAATTTTCCTAAGGCCAAAAACCGTAGAAAAAGCAAATTGTAAATCGGTTCAAGCGATGAGAAAAACTGCAAATAACAAAGGACAAAAAGCAGAGCCGGGAAAGTTGTGTTAAAACATACTAATTTGAACTGCATTCTTAAAAAACTCCCATCTCAGTTAGTCTAGTGGTTAAATTTTATCTTTTACCGTACTTTAATATTTCTTTTGTCAATTTATTTCGTTGTTATGCACGTAACGCAAAATTAATTTAAAGTATCACAAAAAGAAAAGAAACCACGTGATCAGCATTTCATAAATTAAATTCTAAAAATTAATCTTTAAAAATTCACCAAAATTCAGAAAAGGGAGGTAACGATTCGAAAAAGATTTCTATTTAAAGGAATTTTTATGATCTTTCTCGTGATATAAATTTTATAACCCTCGGATTATCATTTTAAATGCAAACTTAAAAAAAAATTAGAAAAACAGCTTAAAAATTTAATTTTAAAAAATCGAAGAAGAAATTTTCAAAAATCTTTCTCAGTTCACCCCTCCAGTATAAACTCCACTATAGAAGAATCACCATGCAAAATTTCAGCTCTTTATGTCCAACGGTTTGGAGCGGACTCTTCTCCCGCGCGGGGGAAGAGGGATAGGTTCGGATTTCACTGAACGTCTGTATCCACAGGGGTCTCGCACCTCTTACGGGCACAAAAAATCATTAAAAAATTAATTTTAAAAAAAACTAATTGAGCCCCAAACTTCGTTTTTGCTGATTTAAGTTTATCGGGTCCTAAACATTAAGTGTGCCGAATTTGGTCCCGGTGGGTGAAACAGTCTATGATTCTATAGCAGAAAAACAAACAGACAAGCTCTTATATATATATATATATATATATATATATATATATATATATATATATATATATATGTGTGTGTGTGTGTGTGTGTGTGTATATATACATACATATATATCTTATTAATAAAAGCAAATGTTTGCGTGTGTGTGTGTGTGTGTGCGACCTCGAGACGAATCTGTGAAACTTACAGCCATGAAATTTGGCACACGGGTAGTGAAGAGTCTGAACATTTGCACCTCGAAGCCCGAATTTTAAATTTTATTACCGTTAGTTTTTAATTATTAAAAAACCAACAATTTTTGAAGGGTGATTCCAGAAAATGTAAGAGCGTCCCAGCCGCCATATTTGATAATGTCAAAATCGATGCATTTTTTTTTCATGAAAGTACATAAATGTTTCATATTTGTAAAGATCTTTAAATCTGATAATTTTTTCTGCTTACAGTTATTCTGTTACTTTAATAGTTTTACAGATATTTTAATTCTAAAAGCACTCCTGAGACGAAATAATCAAATCACCCATCTCCAGTATGGTGCAGCCATCTGTCGGCAGCGACGGGAATGAAAATTGACGGGAATTTAATACATTTGTATTGCCTGAAAAGGGCCTTTTTTTTTCTTTTGTGGGGCCCGAGCATAGCCGGGCGAAGCCCGGCTAGTATATATATATATATATATATATATATATATATATATATATATATATATATATATAATTAAGTAAGTAGTAGTTTTTTCAACTTTCTGCTAGCTTAACTACTAGTTTAATTATTCTGTTAAGTGTCTTTATTTTCAATTATTACATATCTCCTATGATGTTAGTGATTCTCATGTAATTCTTTCTATGCTCTGTGGCTGTGGTATTGATAATATGTTGTGTTAAAAGTTTAGTTAACTTTGTAAGCAACTGTTAATCTTTCATTAATAATAAGCAAACTAATTATGTTAAAAATTGTAAGAAAAATTATAAATAAAAAATAATAAAAAAATTTTAACACTTATTTAAATACTGTTATAGTTTTTATTATAAGTGTACAAAAAAATTATAAAAATATAAAAATGAATGAAAAAATTGTAAAATGTCTAAAACTATTTATAAAAAATTGTAAAATTTGGTAGATGTCTGGGTTTAATTTATGCCTTGTTGTAACATGACATGCTGTTGATGTATGACACTTGGTTTAACTAAATAATTTAATTAATCTTAGCCTTATCTTTAGTAATTTGGTTTTGCTATTTATTATTGCATTTGTTGTGGGACTGATGTGTTTTGCCTGAACTTTAGTTAGCCCTTTTTCTATTATATGGCACAGGAGATTCTTTTGTTTACTTTGGTTTAAACTAGTTATGTAATTAGTTTACTCAAGATTTTAATCATCATGATCTTTTATTGAATTGTAAATAGTAATTTGTTAATAGTATATTGTGTATTGGTTTATACATTAATTATATTTCTAAAATTACAACTTATGTTCTATTGATTTGAATAGTATTTGTAATGTATAATCTAAATTACTTAATCAAGAATAATAATTTGATAAATATTGATATGTATAATTGACATTTTAATGTATAATACTTATATAACATTATCTTCTAATGTATTGTAATATGGTAAATACATGAATTATAATACTCTAAAATAATTCAACATATAATCTATAGTTATGTATATTGGTGTTAACATTTTATTTTACTCAAGATTTACAACATTATATACTATTGTTTTTTTAGCTAATTATTTAATATATAATGTTTATTAGACATCTTAATGATTTGTTTATTGGTTGATAATGTATATTTTACTCATGAATAACTACATATTAATTTATAGATATGTTTATGAGTTTAACATTTAATCGAGATTAATTTTTCCACTTTATCTTCTATTGATTCATTTTTAATTATTATTTTACTTATGTATATCATCATATTATTTTATTGAATTGTTAATATTATTTGTGTACTGTAAATAGGTAAAATCATTAATTATTTTAAGCATGTTAAAAATTAACTTTCTAAGAATAGTTAATAACATTATTAGTGTTTAAAATAATATTAATCAAAATATACTACTATTGTTTAGTTTTAGTTGTTACATAAATTGTTCTATTCTCTTAAGCTTTTTACTAAGCTAATATGTAGGTTCAATTGAACCTATACTTTCTTAATATGAGTTATATTAAAACATATCTAGCGACTGGCAATTTGGCATATCATTCTAATGATGTCAATGCTCGGTACATTGATACTTA